>JARHVA010007543.1:272500-437500 GCA_037957365.1 Torreya grandis | reverse complement strand
CATAATCAATGTAGTTTATAGTTTTTTCCGTGTTGGTGGTGACATCTAATAATAAACCTAGTGTTAAGATCATTAGGTTCAAACAATCATTGGTTTCCCATATAATATGTTGAAAAATGAATATGATCAAATTTATTTATTTTTAATGCATGACACACATTATCATAGATTCATTTAAGGAATGGAGTGTGGTTTTTCATGGTGTATTTTTACCGAACTAGTTATTGGCAGATATAGAAGGGTGAGAGATCAATAAATTTAATGAAAAGCATTTTTTTTTTTTGGTATATTGTAAGTTTCTCATGAAAATGTTTCTAAATTATTTTTTTTCACACAATGAAAGATTCATTCTTCTTATCCAATGGGATAATCAATCTCTTGAATTTTGATATATTGACATGTATAAGATAGATATTGGGCATGTAACCATTATCAACTAATTTAATATGTAATGAGTGTCTCTTCATTACTATGGTGAGAATAATTTATTTCATTGATATGATTTGAGGTAGAAAATATCTAGAAATGGTAATCATAAGCCTTAAAGTGATTTTTGGTTATCATTCAATTTTTAGTGTTGGCCTTTTTTATTATTTTAATGACTATATACATTGTTATTAGTTCTTTGTGTCTACCTAATACATATAAAATTTATGAAATTATTTTCTTGTTCTCCAAAATTTGTATATAGATCTACATGGTCATAATTTCATTTGTTATGAAACCGTATAGGTATTTATGTTGTTGTGATACATGCCATTAAATGGTTTTACCTTTATTTCTTATGTGTATGTAAGGATGCAGAGGTTCATTTGTTGTGTTATTTAGATTTTGATAACACATATTAGAATCATGTTCTTTACAATTATGGAACTTTTAAGTTTAATATTTTCATAAGACATATTATGGTGATCCGTTTTTTTTGAATGACAATATGGGTTCTTCTCATGCTAAAAATGTTTTTCAATTTATTTTTACGTATTTGGGGGATAAAATTAATATGTTGGTATTTGAATTATTTGTTTTATATTTTTGCTAAAGTCATTCCATGGAATTTCATTCTTTCTTCTCAAATAGTTTTGTATAGTTATATAAGGTTGTGGTTTTGTTTCTTCCAAAATCATATCTTATTTTTAACATTATTCCCTCTAACTCATAGGAATCTATGTGGACAATTTAAACTTAGGGTTAACAACACATCTAAGTATGATCTATCCTTGAATAAAAAAAATGTTAGTATATTTTCATTTTTTTAATAGGATTATATATTTTTTATATAATGAAACATTTGGCTTCTTGTAAACATCTTTTTTAAATTCTTTGTTGGGTTCCCTAGAATTAAACAAAATTATATTAATATAAGCCATATTAGGACCATGTTATTAAAATTATCTAGTTTTTAAGTTTAATAAAGTAATATGTCTTATTAGATCATGTTTTTATATTATGAAATTAATATATGGGTTTTTCATGGTTATTTGTGCCTAGCCAACAATCTTATTCTCAAAAAATTATGTATAGTTTCTTATGATATTGATTTTTTTTACTAAAACCATGTCTTATCTTTTTCATGTTTATTTATACTTAAATTTGTAGTTAACCTATAGAATTTTGTTTGGTTATGGGTTTTTTGTGAAAACATAATTTATCCCATCATTAGTTTGGGTCAATAACATACCAAACAACATCTTTAGAAATGACTTAACATCAATGGAAAATTTACTTATGTCATTGATTATATTTATTCCACCATTAGTTTTGATTAAAAACACATTAACTAGATCTTTTCATCCATACATGCACATTAGGAACATAAATATTTATATAAGAGACTTAAAATTGATGGAAAATGTACCTATGTCATTGATTCAATTTATAAATTAGTCACCCTTTTATAATATTTGAAATCTTGTCTAAAATTTAAGTCCTAAAATTAGGGTTTTCATGGTGGCTGGACTAGATTTATAATACTACATTGACTAGAGAGATGTCAATTAGGCTTGATTTATAAATGGATAAGTTTTATTTTTTTTTGGAATGAGATTTAAGGTTCACTATAAACATAATTACTAGATAATTTTGAAGATCATGTTTCATTATGCATGATTATATAAATAAGATAGTGGTGGTGAATTGTAACAATAAGGAATGTGGTTGAAAAAATTCCTCTAAACAAATGTGATATAATATTAAATTGATGGTCTGCCATTAGAAGAATATAAAATTTATCTCTTAAATAGAGTAATGTATGGAAAAAAGTGTGTTTTATAAATTCATGTTTATTTTAGGAATGTTTCCATTGACTATTTGTAGCCTTTTTATATTATTATGCATAAAAAGGTATGATTTGTGTACTTATAGGGTTATTGAGTATAAATTGCTTTGTTTTTTTAGAAGATTTTTTTAGATTGATGAAACATGGTTTCTACGAATTGTTTTGGGAGGATTTCCTAACGAATAGGAATTTGAAAGATGTTAGTCAATTGTTAGTGAATACAAGTCCAAAAAAAATTGCATGAGCATAACATCCTAAGCCTATTACTAGGGGTGAGATGAGATTAGAAAATAAAGAATCAAATAGAATAAAAATAAAATAATTTACCTTCCTTGGAAACCTTACTTGTTAACTAGTTTGAAGAGGCATGATCTCAGATTATAAACTAGTAGTCTTTGTAAATGGCAACTCCAAATATGGGTAACCTTTCACCTCATCCACTTGAGTTTTTGGATTAATATAGTTAATGTTCTTGATAAAATTATGCATAATAAATTTATAGGAATAAAACTGAATGAGATAGTTAGGTGAATAAATCATCAAAAATGTCCTTATCAATTATACTTAAGTAATCATGAACCATTCAAACAAGCACATACACCTAGCAAGCACAAGTACCTATCCACATAAGCATAAAACATAAGAACACATGACAACACATCATATATGTGGGAAACCCTCAAGGGGAAGAAAAAAAAACTAATCCCTAAAAAATGGTATAAAATATTATAAGTTAAAATATCATAATTTAGTTGAGAACCAACTTCACACGGAGCATCAATTCTAAGTATCTAAGCACCAACTCGGCTAAGATTATAGGAAGCACCAAATTGCAAGGAAACACTAACCCCTTAGATGAATAAGTACCAAATTAGCTAATTAAAACCTTTGATCACATTAAAAACATATTTTCTCTCATAAAATATATGATAATCACCTTCATTATCTCTTCTCTCTCTTCTAACCCTCTCAAACTATCTTCTAGGCTTCTTTTCTTAATTAACCCTCTTCTTGATTTGATTAGGTCATATGACCTTAACTTTCAAACATTTAAAATATGTAAAATATTAATATTAATAATAGATCATATAAACTAATAATATGGTCTAAAATACCTCATTCTAATCATAATGTTCTATCTTATTTGCATACACTCATCATCACTCAAATAGGCCTAAAATTAACTTGTATTTATACAAGCCTCTTGTTCAAATTGCCACTTAGTTAGCCAAACACCCTTAAAATATTAGGTAGGACATGTAATATATATTAATAATTATTATAAACATGAATTATATGTTATTTGAGTCCCTTTAGCTCTGACATATCTCAGTTAGGCCTTATTTCATCTTTAGGTCTCATAGAGACCTAATCCCATTAGGTTTACTTTACAACACATTACACTTTGACTTCCTTGGAACACTTTCAAACTCCTCACATGGTAGGAAAATATCTTATAAAAATAAGATATATCTATAATAATATCATATAATCTTAAGAACACTTTTTATATCCAATCACCACTTGAAGCATACCATTTGTATTATTCATAATTAGGCTTTTTCGTACACAAAAAGTCTATCTTCAGCTACTAAAGATTAAACACAAATTATCTATACAAAAATGGAAATAAATAGTATATACAAAAAATTTGTGACCTTAGGTTCATCACCATATGATTTATACTTCACAACTCAGGGCAAAAGGACTCAACCTCTTCTCTATAAATATCCCACTAAGAAATACTAGAACACTCTAAAACCTAGTCATAAACAAATTGACATTAAACACCTAAAAATAATACTTAACATGACCAATTATACTTAAAAAATATATTTTTACATATATAAACCAATATAAAATTAAAATATTGCAAGGTATAACGTCAAATATTGGTCTTGTATACCAATCTTTTGATCTCACTACACAGTCAAACCAAAACCAGAGAAGCCATTTTGGCTTCAACATTTCAACCATTTTCACTAAATTCTAAGCTTACCAAAGTCATGAATCAGATGCTTAAATAATTTAAATCCATATAAAAAAATACCATATGAATCAGATGCTTCAACTCATGGCATAGAGATTCAAACCCATCACTATAAATTGCTTACCCAAAACTACCAGTTTACCTTAAAGCACAATCATGATAACTCAGACCTTCAAATCCTATGTATAAATATTAAATGACTTATAATTCATGTATATTATCATTAATTACCACTATTATATTTACATATAATATTTTCAAATGGAAATATTGGTCTTATAGATCAATCTCAAAACCTCACAGCACTTAGACCTCATTGAGCCACATAAGTCAATTTGTGAGATACTTTTTAACTATAACCACTGACCTCCAAAAATTATACAAAACATGATAATGTCTTAAAATTCATAAAATCATATCCATGCACCTAATTTCATCACTATTTCATGATAACACATCCCTAGTCATCTTCTCACTACTGCCTGGGTTTCTCACTATTTCACCATTAGGCCTATTAGCAACTGCTTAACTTGGATGATTAGTTTAGCATACTTGAGGGATTGAAATTTTACATAAACCTTTATGGACATGAAACATGGGTATCAAGATTAATCCTCTATCCATTTGAATATTTTGACTTGGTCAACTCTGACTACTACAATAAATCTCTGAGAAATGTACACTTTCCTATAGGGTCTCCTTACACACCTGATAACTTAATCACACCTAGAGGTGCCTAAGAGAGTTAACTACAACATCAAATATATTTTCTAGTAATTTGATACCTTTTTTGTCTATTTTGAATAATATCCTTCACATTGGATCCTTTATAAGGTTTTAGAGATGTTTAACACAGGTTTTGGTGTTAATGATTGTTCATAAATGAATGCCACTTAAATCCAAAAACAATGATTTTAGATATTATCTAGGTCCCTTCCAAATCTCTCTTTAATATATCAGGTTCCCATGTAGATATTACATATGCCAATGAACACCTTAAAGTCTTTCTCTAGTTTATATGCCTTCATTTGTGTACTCAAGAGACCTCAAAACCACTTTTCATGCCTTTTATTGCAAAACATAACCTCAAAATTCCTTAAAATTCTTGACACAACATATGATACCTATAAAAACAATCAAATTTCCATAGTTTCCTTAGAAATATAACATAATACCCCATTATACCATACTCTCTCTCTCTCTCTCTCTCTCTCTCTCTCTCTCTCTCTCTCTCTCTCTCTCTCTCTCTCTCTCTCTCTCTCTCTCTCTCTCTCTCTCTCTCTCTCTCTCTCTCTCTCTCTCTCTCTCTCTCTCTCTCTCTGCTTTCTTAGACCTTGACTTGTATACAATATTAGGTCTTAAAAATGACCTTCATGCCTCTTTCCATGTATTATCCACATCAATAAAATACTCAAAAAATATTTCTCATACTTAAAAACTAATATACACTCTTCATATATATTTATAATAGATCATGATGCCTCATTAGGCTAGGTAGGGTCTAGGTCTGGTCTAGTTGTAGGCTTAGATAGAAGGTTTTATCCTTGTATGCACACCTTAAAATTATCTTTGATGCCTCTACACATTTATTACATGACTTACATGTTAATAAAATAATGGCATACCTCTTCTGCATACCTCTACACATATAAATTCATGCTTACCATGCACATGCTCATGATATGACTATGCTTTCTATGACTAGGCTTCTCAAGACACCTTATACTCAAGAACTAGTACTCAAACATTATTACCTCAATGATTTCAAATAATAAAAGTCTTTAGTTATTAATCTCATACCAATATAACAATATCTTTCTGATTAACATGCTCTCAAGACCTTATGCAGACCTAGAGCCTCATATTCATGTTTCAATGCTCACTTGACCAACAAACCTCTTTGTGACAACACTAACAATCATCAAGATGAATTAAACCATGACATTTAACTTATAACTAACCAATATAATAGACATTAGGTTGCCTTAAAATTATCTCTCAAAAAAAGAGACATTAGGTTCCTTTCAAATTCTAACTTATCACATGGTTTCCTTGTCACATCAAGCATACAAGCTCATACCTCAAAGACCACTCACCATGCATCTTCCCTAGATGAACCTTGAAATCAAAGGCATCAACTTTTACATCAATGAAAAAACTTATTAACAAACTCCCCCTTTATCATTGAATTAAAACATTCTTCAATATGATCACTCTCATCTCCCCCAAAGTTGTCAAACTCCCTTCTTTAAATTTTTCCCCCTTTAACATTAATGATAAAGGGTCATAAAGACTAGAACTTCTATAACCAATAATTATCCCTCTTTGGAAACTAGTATTATAAAATTTTCAAAATAATTTAGAGCTACCAAGAACCCTTTTGTCTTCACAACTTGGGTTCACCAAATGAATCAACATAATTCTCAAACCATCTACAACATAAGTCGTGCTCAACTACCAACTGCTAGAAACATAGAACTAATTTTTTGACCTATTATATTCTTGTCAACAACTGCATTTGGAGATTATGAACAAACTGGATAGATCCCCCTCAAACCAAGCATCCATGTTCCTACTAATTGAATATTCTCTCTATGAAGCCTAATTAAGTCACCCCTTTTCATAGGGCACTAAAATAACACAAACACAATATATTCATAGATCTCCATGCTCTTACAAAACTAAATATCCTTCAAGATCCTTTTAGGCTTTATTATTCTCTTTGGATTGGCAACTTCATCATTCGTGTGGTCAATAATTTGAGCTAATAGTGAACATTTTTTACTTGATCTCACATCTAAAGTATGTTATATCATATCAAATAGTCCACTTCAGATTGAAGACTGATATTGAGATACCTTTATTATTTTTGGTCTCCCCACATTCATTTTCCTTCTCTCTTTCAATCTAAGGAATTTAAACCTCTTGTTTTGACTTGATGGCCTTATAACTCTATTAGGATATAATTTTACAATGTGTCCCATATTATGAAAACTATAGAAAATAACTTCATACATATTTATTGACTAATTATTCCTATCATAATCCCATTCATATTTATTTTTAGAGGGTCTTCTACACTCTCTTACTTTATGACCAAATTGATTTCATGTATAACAATAACCATTGAATTAATTAGCATAATTTATATCATTAGGCTATATGATTAGTCTTTTCATGTTGACCTTCTTGTATTCATTATCCTTCTTCTTTACTTGAGCTAGTTCTTTTTGGTCTTCTTTGAAACCAAGACCTATCTTATCACTTGCAGATTTTTGACTACTCAAGATGTTATCTATAGCATTATTACTCTTTTCAAAATTTAAAAAGGTCTTCAACTTTATATATTATTGATCCAACTCAAATTTAAAGGATTCTATTTTATTTTTATACCTGGTGCATTCTTCCTTTTTAGCCTTTAGATTATAGTGACTATCTCCATCTGTGCTTCAATATAATCAATGATCTCATCGTATTATTTGGATTTATTACTTAGTCTCTCTTTAAAAAAACATATTATCTCTTCATAGTCCTTAATTAATGATCTTAGTTTGTGATTATTCCCTCTTTGAAACTTCAAATCTTCTAGAGCACTCACTTATTCTACCTCAAGGTTCACTTTAGCCTCTTCTTCATCTAATTATTCATCATCTATAGGGCTTTTAACTTTTGAGAAACCCTCATTGTATTTTTATATATCCATGAATAAGGCTTCATTATTTTCATGTTCATGTTCAGTATTTTCATCATCACTCTTAGATGTGCTTGTGTCACTTACATCAGATGAGTTATTATTTTATTTGGTATAGAAAATTCTATTGTTCTTGAATGATCCTTTCCAACCTTCATACTTCTTATCATATCCATGATGTTCATCATTTTATTCATCATGCTTAGACTTATCCTTATTAATAAACTTAGATTAAAAGTGACTAATCTTACCATAGTTAAAATGTTTTAAAGGTATATTACCCTTGTACTTACTTTGATCTAAACCTTAATTTTATAGAAAACATGGCTATTAGTTTATCATCATCAACATCTAAACATACCTAATCCTTGAACTTTTTGTATTTTTAATTATTATTATCTTTGAATGTTTCTTCCTTTTTGGGAAGTATTCCTTTATTTTTTTTCTCATCTCATAGGAAATCAATATGCTATGAAGCCCATCCATTTCCATCTTTTCCGAATCTTGCATCTCTTCAACTATAGACACCTTAAAATCAAACTCCAGAGTTAGTGATCTCAATACACTATGATAAAATGTATATTATTTAATTTTTTCTCTCAATCCTCTAATGACATTAAAAACTTCATCAACCTTTAATAGGTAGTATGTAATGATTTCATCTTAATTCATCTTTAGAATTTCAAATTATCTTCGGTGGGTCTGTAACTTGGCCATCTTCACCTTAGTGTCTCCATAGATATTATTCAATTTCTCCCATATCTCCTTAGATAACTCATAGTGCATCACCTTCATAAAATTTTCCTCTAGTAGGCCACATAGAATGGAATTAATTTCCTTAGAATTTCTCTCACTTTCCTTCTTTCCTGTTGTATCAGTTGGTGGTGTAGGAGGTGGAGTGTATCCATCAAAAAATGAATATCATATGTCTTGGTCCATTGAAATTAGGTATGTATTCACTTTGATTAAAAAAAGGCCTAATTATTCCCATTTAATAATAGATCCTTACTAGTAGAGAAACCACCTTGAGCTTGTTAACTAGCCTTCCTTGTTTCTAGGATCTCTTTTAGGCCATTAGGCCTAATTCAAAAGACCTTATTTGATACCAAATGTTGTAAGAAAAATGAATAATAGGGGGGTGAATTAGTCTTAAAAACTTTCCTTATCAATTATATTTAGGCAATCATTAACCATTCAAATAAGCATATATATCTAGCAAGCATAAGCACCTATCCACATAAGAATGAAACATAAAAACACATGACAACACATCATATATGTGAGAAACCCTCAAGTGGAGTAAAACCCACTAATAAATATAAATAGACTATATTCCTATAGGTCAAATTATCAAAATTTAGTTAATCACCAACTTCACAAGGAACACCAACCTCAACTAGATAAACACCAACTCAAGTAAGCTTTTAGCAAGCACCAACTTATAAGGAGGCACCAACCCCCTAGATTACTCAAAACCAACGCACCCACACATAAAAACTTTTTAAAAATTTATAACACACAATTTATCATATAATATATTATTATCACCTTCTTTATCTCTTCTCTCTCTTCTACCCATCTCAAATTGTCTTCTAGGCTTCTTCGCTCAACTAGTCTTCTTGACTTGATTAGGTCATATGACATTTATTTTCATACACATAACCTATGTAAAATATTAATAATATATAACCTTCACATATTTTATGGTATAAAATATCTCCTTATACTCATAATGTGCTATCTTATTTTCATACACTCATCCTCACTCAAATAGGCCTAAAACTACCTTGTATTTATACAAGCCTCTTTTTCATATTACCATTTAGTCAGCCAAACACCCTTAACCTCTTAGGTTGGACATGGAATAAATATTATGGATTGTAATAAACATTAATAAAATATTATTTGAGTTCCTTTAAGTATGAAATATCTTAATTAGGCCTTATTTCATCTTTAGGTCTCATGGAGACCTAATCCCATAGGTCTACTTTAGGACACATTACACTTTGCCTTTCTTGGAACACTTTAAAACTCATAAAATGATATTAAAATATCATATAATAATAAAATATACATTTAATAATATCATATAAGATTCATAACACCTTTTAGGTCCAATCACCACTTGAAGCACACTATTTGTATTGTTCATAATTAGGCCTTCTCATACATAGAAAATCTATATTGAACTACTAAAGATTAAACACAAATTATCTAAAAAAAAAGAAAATAAATAATATACATAGAAAATTCATGACCTTAGGGTCATCACCATTTTATTTATACTTCAAAACTGAGGTCAAAAGGACTCAACCTCTTATCTACAAATAACCCACTCAAAACTACCATAACACTCCAAAACCTAGTCATGAACAACTTGATCTTCAACACATAAAAATAGTACCTCACATGACCATTTATAATTTAAAAATATCATTATACATATATATACCACTCTAAAATCAAAATATCACAAGATTTAATGTTAAATATTAGTCTTGCAGACCAATCTTTTGATCTCACTACACATAGTCAAACCAGAACCAGACAAGCCATTTTGGCTTCAACATTTCAAATACTTTCCCTACCTTATAATATTTAAAAAATAATTATAACTAATTTAAATTTTAAAAAAATAACATATTCATTATATGATTTAACTCAGGGCATAAAGCTTCAAACCCATCATTGCAACTTGCTTACCCAGAATTGCTAGGTTACCTCAAAGCACAATCATGATAACTCAGACCTTCAACACGTGTATACATATTAAATTACTTATGATTAATTTATATTATTATGTGATATAATTATACCATATATATATATGGTCAAATGGAAAAATTAGTCGTGTAGATTAATCTCATAACCTCACTGTACATAGACCTCACTGAGTTAAATAAGTCAATTTGTGAGCAAATTTTTCACTATAACCACTAAAATTTGAAACCTATAACAAACATGATAATGCATTAAAATTAATTTTAAAATCTCCATGCACTTTTTTTCATCACTATTTCATGATAACACATCTCTAATCATCTTCTCACTATTGTTTGGGTTTCTCATTAATTCCATCATTAGGCCTGTTAGCGATTTGCTAACTTAGATGACCAATTTAGCATACTTTAGGGCTTAAAATTTTATATAAACCTTTATGTACATGAGACATGAATATAAATATTAATCCTCCATCTATTTACATATTTTTAGTTAGTTAACTTTGACTACTAGAACAAATCTCTAAGAAATGTGCACTTTCTTGTAGGGTCTCCTTACACACCTAATAACTCAATCACACCTGGAGGTGCCTATGATAGTTTAATTAAACATATAATATATTTTATATTAATTTTAGACTATTATAGTTTATTTTTAACAAGATATTTCACATTAGATCCTTGTTAGTATTTTAGAGAGGTTCAACACAATTTTTGTGGTAATGATTATTCATAAAGGTTTGCCCCTTAAATCCAAAAAAATGATTTTATTTATTATATAATATGATTAACCATATATAATTAATATATTAGGATCCAATTAAAATATTACACATGCCAATAAACAAATAAAAGTCCTCAGGTTATTATGCCTTCATTCTTTATACTCGAGAGACCTTAAAACCACTTTTCATGCCTTTTATTTCAAATCATGACCTAAAAATTTGTGAAAATTCTTGAAACAACATATAATACCTATGAAAATAATAACCTATCCATAAATTCCTTATAAATATAACCGCATACCTGATTAGGCCATACTATCTCTTTTTTTCTCTCGTAGACCTTGACCTATAAACCACATTAGGTCTTAAAACTGACCTTCATGCCACTTTCCATGTAATCTCCACATCAATCACATACTAAAGTAACCTATATAATTATTAAACATTGATATAAACTCTTCATATGTCTTGATAATAGATCATGATGCCTCATTAGGATAGGTAGGGTCTAGGAATAGTCTAGTTGTAGACTAGATTGAAGGTCTTATCCATGTAGGCACACCTTGAAACTCTATTTGATGCCTCTAAACCTTGATTACATTCCTTAAATTATAATTAAAAAAATTACATACCTCTTTCACATACCTTTGTACATATAGCCTCATGATCATGATATGACTATGTTTACTATGACTAGGCTTCCAAAGATACCTTGTACTCAAGAACTAGTGCTCAAACATGCTTACCTAAATTATATAAAATAATAAAAATATTTAGATATAAATATAATACCACTAAAACAATATATTTATGATCAAAATGCCCTCAAGACCTTATCCAGACCTAGAGCCTCATAACCATGCTTTAATTCTCACTTGGACAACCTCTTTGTGACAACACTGATAATCATCAATTTAACCTAAACTGTGACATTGACCTTAACCCAAAAAAATATAGGAAACATTATGTTTCCTTCAAATTCTCTCTTAATAGAAGATATGTTAGGTTTCATTCAAATTCTCTCTTGTCACATGGCTTCCTTATCACATCAAGCATAGAAGCTCATACCTCAAAGACTACTGACCATACATCTTCACCAGATACACCTTGACATAAATGACATCAACATTGACATCAATGAAACCACTCTCAACATAATTTAATTTTAAAATATTCTCCATAATAAAGTGGGGACCTTTAATTTATAGACCTATTGAGTCAATTGCAACCATTCATCCTGAGATGAAGATCAAGTGCCTAAAATTAGTCCTCCATTATCATAAATGAGAGAGATGGAGTGTAGAATAAAAGGGATATAGTATGTTATATAAATGTAATATATTCAAATCATGACCCCTCTTTGATTTTTTAAGAGGGGTGTAAGAGGAAGAGTGTGTAAGAGGGATGCAATAGCTTTCTTTCACTCTTCTCCTTTTCCATTGACTTCTCCTTTTTATGTCACTATATGAAGTAATATTTTATTTTGTCTTAGTAAATAGGATAATTTATAAATTTAGGTAATCTCCTATTACAGGAATATTAAACTTGATTAAGTGGGCTTAATCAATAATTATAAGAATTGTGCACTTGTAATGTTTATTTATCAATCAAAAATTAATTTGAATACCTTGTAAAAACACTTGCAAAGGGTAGACTTGATTTAATATGTGATCGATATAATTAATATTTTGATACAATCCATTACCCCAATCATGGATGTGTCATTATGATTTTAAATTAAAATATTAAATGTGTATGCAAATCGGGTTAAATAGCAATGTTTGATCAAATTTGTATGTGATTTTTGAAATCATTATGATCACCGTTTAGACATAAAATTGTTTAAAATGAACTATCTACATTTTATCCATGTTTAAGAAGGTGTTTTGAGACACAAGGAATAATAACATACTTTCAAAGAATGAAAAAGTTGTTTACGAAAAAATTGATAATGCTTTAAAAGTGATGTGTTGACTCTTCTCTTTTAAAAATTATGATTCAATGAACCCAGATTAATGCCCCAAAGGGATCTTGATTAACCCTAGATTCCCCCTTAAGGGAATAGTCTGATAATTATTTAAAAGGAGTGAGCCCTTGAAATAGAGGAAATGTACTGTCCATAGAAAAAAGAGGATGAAAAATGAATAATGTTGAAGAAAATATGACAAAAATTTGTCAAATGAGCTAGAAATGGGCCTTTGAGGAAAAATATAATTGTTTGGGGTACAAAGGGTAAAATGTTCAAATTTTCAAGCTTTATATTCACCCCTATGGATAAAATATATTTATTTTTACCCTCCTATTTAATATAATTGAGCTTTGTCTTTGTGTAAGAGGTTACAACAAATAATGGCTCCTAAACTCACTAAAGGCATCTTAGCAACTATGTTTGAGAGTATAGGTGGCCACCATAAGATGAACATCTAGTAAGTAGGTTTATCTTTTGATTGATTACTTGCCTCATTATGGTAGAATGAAAATGTGATTAGATGGATATGGTTACTTTTGCTATGCATGTTGATGTTTTATGTATCAAACTTATTTATCATGATTATATTATTTTAATTGCTTAGAGATGATATGATATTTTGTTGTGTAATGAAAATGTGAGCTATTTTTATTTAGAATTTAATACAAATATCTGATCATGTTTGATAAATGTTTACAATTTTTTGTATATGATCATTGATTGATAAGTATCATGAGTAGAATATATAATACTCATGATATTAAATGATCATGTTTTAGGATAGAAAATAAGGAGATTTATTATTGCATCATTTCTTATGAGAGCTCTAGCTCTTGAATTTTGATTTTACATTTTGACACTATTCACCACAATTATAAATTAATTATGATAAAATTAGATGTCATAAGCATAAAAAATTGATTTAAATGAAAATACAATAAACTTAAGATAAAGATATTAAGAATCAATACTTACATGTATATCCAAATGCACATAACCAAAATTAGGTTAAGTAAAAAAATATATACAAGAATAGGATATTAAATATCTAGACATAAGTGTAAATTATAATACAGAAAGACACAAATAAATTGAAAAATGTAAAATCAAACAAAAGCACAAACAACAATAAAAAATAGTAATAAACTTAACAAGAAAACATATACACAAACATAAAAATAATAAATAAATAAACTAGTAATCAGTTAATCATGTGTGCATGTGTGAAAATAAGGCATCAATATTGGAAATTATACCCCTACTCTCTAGGGTGTAAGTGATATGATGATACTAATTTTTTTTTAAAAATGGGGGAATAGAAGAAAAAAGAAGGGGTAGATGAGTTATCTCCAAATTACCCATTCAAGTGGATGTTGCCTACATAGTCCAATGAATTTCAAGCCTAATTTAGTTCTCCCAAGGATGTGGGAAAGAAGAAAATGATGAAAATTAAGATATTGATTAATGATGAAGAATAGGAGAGGTATAGTCATAAAATAATGAGAGTGTTAAATAAACTAGGAAATATGGAATGACAATAAGATTGGTCAAGCTAACTTAAGATATCCCATCCATACAAGAGTTGCCTACATAGTCTTTGTGGACCTCTAGATGATGTAATTCTCATAAAAATGTGAGTGTAAATGAAAGAATGATAATGGTAAATTGGAAAATAATATGACTAGATAAGATGTTTCCACCTAGGATAGGTTGTAAACTACAACATACAGAATAATACCAAAGGTCACTAGTGAACAAGATGATAGGATATACCAATATTTTGTGGATTTATATCTCTCATGGAAAATTTAAGCCCTTTTAATGAATTATTTGATTTTTAAGTTGTTTGGGGTTTTAAAAAATTTTAGGGTTTTTCACATTTTTAGAACAAGGTATTTATAGGAATGGGTTTGGTCAATAAGAAGTACCAAAGGGCTTGCAAGATAATGAGATCATGGCTTAGGTTGCTCATAAAATGGTGATAGCATTGCTTAGGTTTCTCACAAAAAAGTGAGAGTGTGGATTAAATTGATCACAAAATGATGAGAGTGTGACTTAAATTGCTTATAAAATAGTGAGAGTGTGGCTTAAATTATTCTTAAATGGTGAGAGTGTGGGAAATGAGTGATCGAGCTGACCTCAAAAATTGAGTGTTGTTGACATAGTCCATATGGATATGAGATAAATATAGTTCCACCTTATAGTGAAAAATACTATTAATCAATAGTGGGGTGGAAAATAGAGATGGAATAAACTAGAGCAAATGGTATAGGGATTAGAAAGAGTGAAAAGATGCAATTTTAGTGGTCTAATGTACAAGGAAACCATGTGTAAGATACTCTAAGATATTTATTTTTTTGAATGTGTTAATGATGACTAAATCTACATTTGACTACTAAAACTTTATCTAAAATATGGCATCTCAATCTATCTATTATACGTATAACCCAAAATCAAGATAAGAATGGTAATAGGATAGGGGAATGGGTTTATGAGAGACTAACATAATGAAAGAAAATTAGTAAGCCATGCTCCCAATTAGGGTTATTTATATAAAATGTTCAAGAAAAGTCAAGCATAAAAATGCTTGAGATGCATAATATTCATAGGATCATCTAGCTCTTACCCATTTGGTGTGGTTAATCTATATGATTGAGACCCAAGTTAGTTGTGATGATGAATGGTATTATCCAATTAGGCTCAAATTTGTCATTTTTTTCATATGCTGCATTTTAAGTTTTTGATTCTCTTTTAGCACAAGGTCACCAGGCTAAAATTCTCTAAGTTTGATATGCTTGTTATAGTTATGACATAACCTATTTTGATATGCTTGGATATTTTTAAATATATTACCCATTTTTTATCAATTAGGTCTAACTCTTATAGTTGTGACTATACTCCTCATCATTAATGAGATGCTATAATTAAATGTGCAAGGAATAAAACTCAATCTTCATAAGGAGAATATATTTACTGCCATAAACTAGGGAATATGGTACATCTCATATTAGGTTGTAGGTATTGGTATGATAATCCAAGAGGGTGGATAATAATATGTGCCAATCATTACTAGATGCATTAATAAAAAATTTAAGGATTTGAATAAGATTTTTGTTAGATACTTTAGATTGGCCATTACTTTGGGGAAAATAAGTAGTTAAAAATTGTTTCTTAATATGGTACTTGGCACAGAGGTATTTGATATACTTATTTTTAAAGGAGATACCATTTTTAGAAATGAGGTCTAAAAGGATGTGAAAATGACAAATGAATTGGTTCATAATGAATTTAGAAATATTCTTACCAGTTATTTAAGTGAGGGGAATGGATTCAACCCATGTAGTGAAATACTCAGTTGCAGTGAGGATATGTTTATGGCCATAAGAAGAATTAGGATTGATTTTCACTATGATATCAAGTCCCCATATGGAAAATGACCATGGAAAAATTATTGGATAAAGTGCTTGGGATAGGAAATAAATGAGATTGACATGTTTCTAATAAGGCACACACTTTTTAACATAGGGACATGTATCTACTTCCATAGTGGACATGTATCTACTTATACATAGGAGTTTCTTAGAAAGGAACATTCCATTGGTGTGGGAACCCAAATCCATTCATTTACTTATTTAAGTGATAATATAGACTCTACCAAAGTTGAAAAAATAATTAGAGTTCCATCATATGCCCTATGATAGAGTGTGGTACCAAGAAGGGTATAATGACATATACTGTTAATAAAGGCTCTTTATTCATTATGAGAAATATTGGTATGGATAATGTGATCACAGAGGTAGTCATATATATCATAACACCATGGTGAGTTGGGACCAACAATATTGCATACCATTTTAAATGATGAACATTCATGTGCTGGTCTTAGAATATGTTCAATAAGAAATTGGTAATATAAAACACAATCATAAATTTATATCAATGATCTAATTATTTCCATTGCATCCATAATCCTATCATTGTCCCTTAGGATCTATACAAATTGGATGTATTTAAAGTGCCATTTGATATTATCCACTATGTTTTTGTAAGGAATGAGTTTGTATTCCTTGGTTTGGTATTGCTCTATCACCTAGTTAATGATCAATTAGGAATCCCCATGAACTTATAGTTATTTAATATTCTAATTTACTACCCAATGAAGATTTGAAAAGAGTGATTTTTATTATTTTATTTTGTTTGTACAAGTGAAATCAATATGAAAGGATTTGGGAATTATCTCCATGTGGTGTAATGAATAGAATGTCAGCTCTAGATGCATGAGATGTGTATAAACCATCAACGTAGAGTGTATAATGTTATGATTCAAATGAGGTTTCATCCATAATCATTATTTACTCATAAAGGAAACTAAAACTAGTGATTCTTCAACTGACAATTTTGCTTAGGTAAGTTGATCTCAAAGTACTTTCCCCTTAATCACCTTTTGGTGTACATATTCAATCTCAAACATAATAAGGAGTATGACCCATTTAGACATAAAACCAGTTAGAGATACCTTAGTAAGTATATATTTTAGTGGATCTACTTTGGTGATAATAATGGTCTTATTTTTTATCATATAATGTCATAATTTATGGGCTACAAATACCATTTCTCAACAGGCTTGTTTAACTAAGCTCTAATTATGTTTATAGGCAACTAATGTGCAACTCAAATAATATAAAATTTTCTCTTTCCTTTGAGTATCGTGTTGGACTAGGATCACCCCAATGATATGATTAGATACTAAAATATAGAAAATCAATGACTTTATAGGTGTATGTGGATCTAAAATTGGTGGATTTTCCAAATAATCTTTCAAGTGCTCAAAGCCCCATTGGTAGTCAATATTCCAAAAAAATGTGGTTCCCTTATTTATAATAGGGGTAAAGGGATGACACTTTTATACCAATTATTAAATGAAGCATTAAATGGATTGAATTTTTATCTATAATATATAGATATTCTTTATATTAGAAGGAGAAGACATTTTTTAAATGACCTTAATCTTGGATGGATCAACCTCAACAGCTCAGTGAGAGATAATGAAACCTATCAATTTTCTATATGTTATGCTAAATGCACATTTTTAGGGTTAAGAAGTACTTAATATTCACAAATCCTTTAAAATATTCTTTAAAACACATCTAGGTAACCTAACCTAGTATTAGATTTGCCCATAATATCATCCACATAATCTTTAACAATGTTGTGCATAATGTCATGGAAGATGACAATCATTGCATGTTGGTATGTAGAATTATCATTATTGAGGCTGAATGGCATCATTTGATAATAAAATTTTCCCCATGGAATGGTGAAAAATATTTTATGTTATCCTTTAGGTGTTATTTGATCTGATGATATCTAGTGAAGCCATCCATAAGAGATAACATCTCATACCCTATTGTCGAATCTACAATCATGTCAATATTTGGAAAAGGAAAATCATCCTCTGGGTATTATTTATTTATATCTACGAAATTGATCCATAAGTAGATTCCTTATGGATTCTTACTAACTAGGATGATGCTTGATATACACTATGAGTCATCTATGGTATTAATACATCCTACCTCTAATAATTTCCCTAATTTTTTATTAAATAGTATGGCAATGCAGGGATGCATTTTTATCAATTTTTGCTTGATTGACTTCATATTTGGGTGTATAACAAGGTGATGTAAAAATAAATAAGGATCTAGACTATGCATATTTAAATAACACTAGGTAAGAATATAAATTAAATCTCAAAGGAGGGTAGTAATAAGCTCACATTACTCTTTAGTGAGGGAAGCTCAAAGTTTGATCAATTTCGGGTCAATTGGTGTTGCAATATTGACTTATGTGGTGTCCTCCAAAAGTATTATTAACCATTTTTTATAATATTTTGTAATGAGGTAAAATTATAATCATATTTTTGTGGATCAATTGGATAATTGAGTTCACCCATATATGAATAATCTAAGTTATCAAAGGCATGTAAGAAATATTAAACCAACTATTTGAATACTTTCTAATATTTTGAACTAATTTTTTATTGGTAAGAGGCTATATGATTGAAAGCATCCTAGGATGCCTTTATTTAATATTAACTTACCTATATAATGGAACTTGAAATAGATTCTCACTAATTCACTTATCTTTTTATTTACTTTTTTCCTAGTCTGAAAGTGCCTCAAAGAGGTTTTCACTTTAGTACCTCAATGTTTATTTTTATTTTTATTTTTATTTTTGACTAAGGAAGTTCACCATCTCTCTAAAATAGGTATATGGGTAAAATTTAATATTTAATCCTTGTTTATGGTGACCAATCAACAAACCATATTTGAGGCCAAAGAAGTGAGAAATCACCTCTTCCTTATAGATACCATCCAATGGTATTTATGAGTCTTGTTAGTCTCAATAAATTAAGTGGGGATGGTAAAGGAAAAAAGGGGAATTATAGGAATTTTATGTAATGGTACATATGGTATTAGAGTCAAAGATTTTTGTGTTAGATAACTCATCATAGATTTTATAATAGGAATTTATGTCATTATCATCATTATCATCGTTAAATAATAAAGTAGTATCAATATCAAGATTTGAGGGGTTACCCTAGGTAGTTTGTATTCAATAACTTAATTATTTATGTGTTTAACAAAATATATTGGATGAATAGGTCCTTATTTATTTGCACATATGCATCTAACTTGATAAGCTTGATTATCCATTATCTTATTTGGGATAGGATATTTTTGCTTTGGTAGTAAGTGGCGAAGTCATCATTATACAATCATGAGTTGTCAACACCTTGGATCTTCTATTTGTCTTATGAAGTGTTTTTGATGAAAGAAATATGTCCATTTTTTAAAAAAACATCCTTATTATGTCATTACATTTGATCAAGATTTACTTTATGTTTGCCATATTATTTGGGCATTTTAGATAATTTGGTGATATGAAAGGACTACCAATTTGATAGTCAACAAGGACTAGATCTTAAATTTTAAAATGGTAAGATACTAGATAAGGATGTGTGGATAAATTAGATTCAAGAGTAATTTTATCTATGTAATTTGACTCAAGAATTGCATAACTACCTCTTTATTATTTTTGGAACATGTTCTATGCGAAGGCAAATATTATAGTTTTCATAATCTTCCTCTAGATTTTTATAATAGTGGTATGGTTATAAATATTGAGGTATGGTGACCTCAAAACCATAGAAAGGGAACTTTATTCATTGATTTAGTTTAGAAGGTATTTCACATACTTAATGTATCCAAGGTCACCCAAGGATTGAATTTCACAATAGTTCTAGATCTAGGACATGGCATAAAGTATCATGGGTTAAAGGCCCAACAATAATACGTAAGTAAATGGTACCCTATGATTCTCATTCCTCATTATCATATGCCTTGATTTTAATGGTATTTGGTTATAGATATTATAATATTAATCCCAAATGTTAGAATAGTTTTATAGTTACAATATTCAAACCTAACCCATTGTATATGAGAACATATTTAATTTTATGCCAGGTAATGACTAGTTCTATATAAAGTGGGTTTTTATGAAAAGGACAAAGGGGTGATAAGTCACTTTCGTCACATGAAATTTATTGGCTTGGAGTTATATGACTCACATGTGTTTGGAATTTCTTAGAAGCAATGTCACTTGGAACATTGGATTAGCTTAAAATCTCATTCAATATGTTTGTGTGGATGTTTGACATACACATAAGATCTAGGATAAATATTTATGTTGATGTCTTTTGTAATTATTCCAAAATATCATATGGCTTATCATTAACAACTATAATTGGCTTAGTATTTTGAGGTGGAGGACCTTTAATGGGTTCATTGGATGAAGAAGGTGGAGGACCTTAGATGGTAACCTTGGGACATCGAGTTTTGATTTCAATAACTTGAGTTGGTGAGGGGTTACTATAATTCGAATAAGGAGGATGATGACTTGGAATGGTGACTATTAAAAATTAGTTTTTATGAATTCCATTCACACCAATGGAGGATTACCATCATTTTAGGGAGGAGGTCCTAAAATGGATGGTAATAGATGTTGGGTATTATTAGTTTTTGGCTTAGAATTGGAATTAATAGTGGCTATATGTCCACTGGTAATATGGCATACGACATTGCCATAGTCATAATGGAAATTATTTTTTCTAACTTGGTTGGATAAGGTGTCTTGACCTTGATTCTAGTTTTGTTGTTGTCACTATTGATGTTGGTCTTGATTATAATTACTTATAGGCTTATTTTTGTTTTGATTATTGTTCTAACACTGGTTCAAATTATTATAGTTGTGTTGTAGAAAAAGGGTTTTGATAAATACCAAAATTTTGGTTAGATGTTGAAGCAACATTATCCAACTATATTTCACTATTCTATAACAAATCTTGTATGAGGTGGTAAATTTGTACACACACACACACACACACACACACACACACACACACACACACACACATATAGAATGACCTTTAACTTGATGGTAGTAATAGAACTAATGTTATATGTACCAAATGGGTTTAGGTTGGTCTTTTGGGAATGATTTTGGTACTAGCCAAATAATCACATTAGCTATGACCAAATTATAAAATAACACTTTGATTGGCTCTTATAATTCATATGATGTGAAATTCAAGAAAATGTAATGTGACCAAAAGGACCTCCACATAGTCAAAGGCATCAAAATTCAATTATGTCTCTTTGTAGGAAGTTTATGAGTTAGTTATGTGATATGTGATAGTTTTTACTTTTGAATATATGAAATTAATCTAAATGGCAAGTAATCATATTGAATGACCTTTAACTTGATGGTAGTAATAGAACTAATGTTATATGTACCAAATGGGTTTAGGTTGGTTTTTTGGGAATGATTTTGGCATTAGCCAAATAATCACATTATCTATGACCAAATTGTAAAATAATCAAATTAGTTTTGATGTATTTTGAATGCAATTGTGAGGTCCATTTTGCTCAAATTTTTTTTAAGTTTTAGGCACCCACTAGATTTGGGTGTGGTGCTTCTAGATCAAATCCTTACCAATTCTTCCTCTTGTGCCCAACTTGGACAAAATTGTATATGATTTTGACTATCTCAGGTACTATGAACTCAATGGTGAACTTAGAAATTCTTCATGAAGCTCCAATTTTTTTTTGTATGCAAAATCAAAAAACTGATCTTATATCTGGATATTTTTCTCTTGAATATTTAACAATCTATAGATTCAAGATAGCTTTGGTACCATGTTATAATTAGATATAGGATCTAATGAATCTAATAGAAATTATAAAAAAGAGATAAAATAATAATAGTAATAAATAATAACTGTATATCGAAGAGAATAAAATAAATGAATAAATAACTTAAATATGATAAATTACTTTGATAATTCACTATTAATCTGATATGGATTACATAAATAGCTATTACTTATATAGATCAAGGAATACATGATAAAGATCAAAGAACTCACATAGCACTTGTATTTCAATTGATATCTATCTACATGAATAATGGAGTGTAACTCCACACTAACAAGCTAGGTGTCCAACTTGTGTAAATGATCAACACAAGTTGACTATTAGTTAAATAGTCTTATCCTATCTTACCTTGAATAGTGGAGTAGAACTCCACTATAACAAGATAAGTGTCTAAGTTAACTACTAGCTAAGCAAGCATACCCTATCTAATGTAAATTATTAATAAATATAATAAACTAATTACAATAAGTAATTAGTGTACCAAAATAATAAATGTAATTAAATGTAATAAAATAAATAAATGCACCAACATCTTGTCTAAAAGTAACTTGATTATCCAATAACATAAGTGGTGTCTATTTAGGGTTTCTAACCAAATAGTGTAAACATTCTCTAGAAAATACAACCATAAATTTAGCCCCTTTTTATATCAATATTATGAGGTGCTCATCTTTATTATATATGCGTTTTTATGTAAATTGATCTTATCCATATTCAACACTAGGTGGTGCATTCAAAAGGTATATTGGATTAGGTCTATGTTCTATATCAAATGGTACATCTGTAAGGTAAAATTTATATTATCCTTATTTGGCATTAGGTGGTATGACTAGAAGGTATGGGTTATTTTGCTTAGGTTTGGTATTAAGTGGCATGTTGGCAAGGTATTATTGATCTTCCACATCTTCTACATAGTGTTCATACCCATATAAGTTTTAAACTACCTATTCATCAAAGGAGGGGTTATAAATATCCCCACTACATTTATACTTTGACATGTTTGGGTTTCTGATCTTTATTTTAAAATAGGCTTGGATACTTGCAAATTGTCTTAATTTGTTATGTGGTTTCATATAGAATATAATTTTAGATAAAACTTGTTAACATGAAATTTTTTAATTAATGTCTCCAAAAGTGTACAAAAAACATAGGTATATCAGATGGTTTTGGGTATAAATGTTTAATGTTTAGATCTTGACAATGTTTGAACTTGGTCTTCACTTAGAAAGGTCTATCTTAGTAACTTGATCTATGAATGTAAAAAAACAAATCAGTTTAGGAATTTATAATGCAAAGGTGAGAAATATGGATAGATTTAGACCTTTAAAAATTGTATTGGTTGACATTGACCTTTGAATAGTGACTTTGAAATTACAATGTTGATTAGAATTGGGTTTGAAATAAGACTAGGTATGGAATAAAGTGGATGGCATAAAAACTTAATTTGGACTAGATTTTAGAAATTTATTTTGAATTTCTTTGAATTTAAAATTTGGAATTATATTTAAAATTTATAACTTGGTTCAAATTTGACAAACTAATGGCATGGTTTGGACAAGAATGGTACATTTTTGAATAAGGTGAAATGAGACATATATAAAGAGTAATATTTAACTTAGAAAATAGACAAAGTAATGCCTCTTTGTGTAATTAGATAAAAAATCATGTGTTTGAATTTGTTTTGACTCAAAAAAATTTGTTTCTTGGTTTTTAATGGTTTTTTTAAATAAATAGGTTTAGAGACAATAATTATGCAATCAATCACAAGGTCCTATTTTTAATAAATGACACATGATTACATCATAATCACTTGATAATTCAAAATACTCATCTTTGAAAGGATTAAAAATTTAAGAGTTCATTACATAATTAAATACAATTATTGGTGGTGTTTTAATCCCACCCTTCTCTCAAAGGTTATTACATGTAAGTTAATAGTTAGGGTATGTTACCTTTGCACCCCTACATCATTGATTATTTTACTACAATAGGATTCTAATTTAATTTTTCATTGGATTTATAGATAGTCCCCAAAGGGAAAAAATATATTATTAAACATCAAGACTTAACACTCCATTAACCAAAGGGTCTTGTTCCTTTGTGACCACTTCATTCGTAGGATTTTAGTGAAGTGCTACTAGAAAAACATGATTTAAAGAACATTTTAGCTAAATATCAACTAAGTGTATCCTCAATTTATACCTAACCAAATACATGGGGTTTGTATGAATGTTAGGGGATGAAATAATGATCACCACACCCTAATGATTTGTGATAGAGTGATGAACTCCACACCACACAGTGAAAAGAAAAGGATGGTATTGTCATTCTGATTCATAGAAATCACACAAGAGAGAAAGTGGAGAGTTAATAGGTAAATATTTAGGATACAAACCAATTGGTACTTCACATTTTCTATTTCATCCAATAGAGAAGAACTTATATACAAAGAAATGCACAAGATATATACAACTTATAACATATAAAACCTTAAAAGAAATAAGGAAAATGACTAAGTAACAAGTTTTTAGAACCTAAAATGAAAGTTTTGTTCTTTTAAATCCCAAATAAAAGTGTTTTAAATATAAATTTTATTTTATTTTACGTCTAAAATTCATTCTTTTGATCAAGGTCCTACAACAAAAGTGATTTGAAATTTTGTAATGTGGTTTTTGAGAAGCAAAACTTGTGATAAATAAGTTAGAATGCTAACCTATAATAAAACTTATTAGAACCCTCATGTTTTCTATTTTGTGAAAAAATATGAAACATGAAGATAAAATAATGGAATATTCTAAAAATTCATGAGAAAACATGTGGTTAAAAAAGCAACCAAAATGGAGTCTAGATGACCCTAAACGAACCTCTAGAAATTGGGAAATTTTTTTCCAAGATGAATTCAATGATGTTTAGAATGAATCCATTGATGTGTAGAATGAATTCATTGTTATGTCAGATGAATTAAATATTCTATACTATGAATTCATTGTCCCATAAAAATAATTCACTAATGTGTAGAATGAATTCACTGATGTGTAGAACGTATTCACTGATATGTAGAATGGATTCACTAATGTGCATAATAAATTCACTAATGTTCATGATTTCACTATAGTTGAACAAAAATTTAAATAAGGTCACCATGATTTCATTGATCTAAATACTTGTAAATATATAAAGTTGATTTTGATATTGTTCAAGATGAATTCACTATTTTTGTATGTGAATTCATTATTTCACAGTCCAAATTCATTGTTTCACAGTTTGAATTCATTTTTTTGACTTGAGATGAAAATTAGTGATTTATTGATGAAATATACATGAATTAACTTAATTTTTAGGTTAATTATTTCAAATAAAAGAACATGAATGTTTAGAAGTGGTCACGGGGTGTGTATTTTCCTAATGGGTGTGCCATTATGTAGAACAAGAATTCAAAATAGGTTAGTCCATTGTTAGTGATTACAAATCCAAAAAAAATTACATGAACATAACTTCTTAAGCCTATTACATAGGGTGAACTAAAATTAGAAAACAAATAATCACATATAAGACAAATAAAATATTTTACCTTCCTTAAAGACCTAACTTGTTAACTAATTTGAAGAGGCATGAGCTTGGCTTGTGAACTATTAGTCTTTATCAATGGTGACTCCACATATGGGCATCATTTCTCCTTGTCCACTTGAGTTTTTATATTGTCATGGTTGAATCTCTTGATAAAATTATGCATAATAAATTTATGGTTAAATAATGGTCGAATATATTGATAACATTATGCATAATAAGTTTAATTTCAAAAGATTATCTTTAATAGAGGGGGGACCTTCAATTTATATAATTTTTTAACTAATAGTGACCACTCATCTTGAGATGAAGATCAAGGGCCCAAGATTAGTCCTCCATTCTCATAAATGAGAGAGATGGTGTGTAGAATAAAAAGGATGGAGTATGTTATATAAATGTAATATATTTAAATCATGACCCCTCTTTGGGTCTTTAAGAGAGGTGTAAGAGGAAGAGTGTATAAGAGGGGTGTACAAAATTTCCTACACTCCTATCCTTTCCCTTTGACTTCTCCTTATGATGTTAATATATGAGGTCATATTATAATTTGATTAGGAAAATATGATAATTCAAAAAGTCACATAATTTCCTATTAGAAGAAGATTAAACTTGATTAAAAGGGATTAATCAATAATGATAAGAATGGTACACTTGTAATGTTCATTTTTCAAATAGCAATTTCTGATCAAATTTGTGTGTGATTGTAAAAATTCATTTCGATTGTAGTTTAGACATGAAAGTGGTTAAAATGAAGTTATTATGGATGTGTTTATGTGGCCTTGATGAAGACCACATAAACCTTTATGAGGTAGCCTCTAATATTTTATGATATATGAATAAAATTGACTCCATGGTAGGATTTATGGGGTTTTTAGTTTTGTAAACAACCTGTAGGTTGAATAATGATGAGCAAAGAAATCTATTTATCATAGATGGGTCAAATATGGATCGATTTAAATCTAAATGATATGGGTGGACTGATGATGGATCTAACCTAAGGTTTGTAGGACCAAAATAAACTCAAAAAAATAGTGAAATGTAGGGTAGAAAAGGAGGCTTATTGATGCAGAGCATATACCAAATGATCACTCTTAACCTTATTTCAAAATCCACTTCCTTGAGAAATGCTTACTAGCTCACTTCTCTATGAAAAATTCTAAGTTTCACTTTTAAATGTATGGTTTAAATGGTATTGAATATTCTCATTAAAGTTTCATTAACCCTCTCAATCCATTCACTACCTTCCCAACACTTTCCAAGGCTTTATTCACTTGTTCTTACAATTCTATCAACTCTACCAATAGTCCTTCTAGACCTATTTTTGGGATTTTTGACAATGTATGGATTAGTACCTTTCCCAATTTGAAAAATAGTTTTTGATACAAACACCCTTTTCCATTCTCTTTCTTTTCCCAAAGTTTCTTTATCCACCTCAGTCTTTAGACAACTTTTATATCCCTCTTTATGCCTTTGTTTAGGCCTTTTAGGCATGTCTAGGACTAGTTTACCAAAAGTCCTCTATATACATATGGTAAAGTATGACACAACCACAAAAAAATTTAAATATATTGAAACACCCTTAAAATTAATAAATTAAATTTTTTTAATGCATTTGGATGGTTAGAAACAAAAATATGGTCTAAACACTAGTTTAGGGTTTTTTGACACCTGTCTCAGCCCAAGGGCTATCAAAATTAATTTTCCAACATTTTTTAGGGTTTAAAAAATTCTTATGAGGTTTAATAAATCTTATTTATTTACTCCACACTATATAATATGTATTTATTATGAATTAATCAAATTTTATGTCTTTTCACTTCTAAATACACTTTGACTGTGTCAGGAAAAGATTTTACAAGTCTATGTCAAGGTTTGATGATTCAAAATTTGTTATTGATCTAAAAAAATACTTTAATAGAATATAATATATTCACATAACATGAAAAAATTTCCTATAACACTTACCACTTTATTATTTGATCTTATCTTCTCAAGAGTTCTATGCACAATCCAAAATGACAATGTCTATACTAGGAAACAGTTTCTTAGCATACTTATCATTACCGTAAGTGTTCCAAACTATATATTTATATATTAGGTTTTAAAAAATAATAACATAATATTTATCCATATTTAATTTTTTTTTTCTATGCCTTTCACCTTCAATCATTGAAAACACACCACAGTTTAAACATAACAACCTCTTAGTCATAGGGGTCTATGAAACTAGTTCTATAAGGGTTCCTTTTTCTTAGATAATTCAAATTTATTAAAAAATTTACTTGTATCTATTTATATTAAATGATTACTATAATTATTAAAAAAAACATTCCAATTAACAAAGATCAATTCATTATCTAATCTAAACATAGTCTATAAACAAGTAGATCACATAGAGTTAGAGTCTATGTCTACACTCATGAACAAATATTCTCATTTATAAAAAAAAAAAAAACATGAATTATATTTCAATATCACTTGTAAACATATTAAAATATCATTATTTCCTTAACCAAAATAGATGTCATTACCAACAACAGCCAATGACTTCAAAACATGGTCTATAATTTCATTCATTCCACAAGGGTCACAAAACCTTTTGAATTCCACATTTATTCATACAAAACTTGTTAAATTACATTATAAATTCATATATTCAAAAGTAAAAACTATCACATATCACATAACTGACTCCTAAACTTCCTACAAAGAGACAATTGAATTTTGATGCCTTTGACTATGTGGAGGTCCTTTTGGTCACATTACATTTTCTTGAATTTCACATCATATGAATTATAAGACCATAAATATAGAAAAATTACCATATAATTGACCTTCCATATTGTATAAAACCTCTATTCATGTTAATACATCTTCCACTTTCATAAATTTCTCCAAAGTCCTTATACAAGTCTCAACAACATTTAAATTTTTAAATAGGAACTTTTGATAGGAAAATGAATAATTCAAATTCTATGTATCTTAAAACTATATAAACTACACATATGGACTATGAATGAGCTATAACACATATAATACCAACATAATATAAAAATTAAACCATTTTTGGGTCCTCAAGGGATGCCCCTACATTACTTATGAACCACAATAGATAAAACATTTCTAGACCAACACTTGAACTAAGGGTTCGACAAGGAATTGAGGACCAATATTTAATGTAAGATACTATTAAATGTAGTATACTATAACAAACCAATAATAAAACATATTTATAATCCATAGGTATCCATAATACATCAAAATTAAACACATAAAATCAAAGATTGGCATATTTTTAAGACTATAATAACACATATATAAGGGGGAATATGATTCATATGCAAAAGACATTCAAATTAGTAATAGTTGTATGATAGTATTTTTGAGATATGAATTAAAAATACTATATATAAAAAATTTAACCCAAAATATAATAACATCAAAGGGAGATATTATAGAATAAAAATAGAAATAATAAGCAAATTCTTACCATTGCCTTCCTCCTCTTATCCTCTCTCCATGTTTTTCAAGCAATTTTTTAATGATTCTTGATTTTACTTATGGATTGATATAGATATACTTAGAATTTTGACATAATGATAGATTTATAAATGAATTTTATTATTTCATGGATTTTTTGATCATATTGACATGGAAATTTTATGGATTCAATGGTTTATTTCTAGTTAGTTTGGCCATGGAGGATGAAGGTGTATAAATAGGCAACATTGGAATTTTCTAGCGAAGAAGACTCCAGAAAAAAGGGAGGAATTTTAAGGAATGTTTTTTAAAAAAATGGGAAATGTTGAAAGTTTTGAAAATGTGGTCATAGTTTGTAAAATCAGTAGATTGCTTAAAGTGTGTTTAAAGTTTTTGAAAGTGTTGTAAATTATGTATGAAGTTTGTAAAGTGGGATGATGGTTTATTTGAAAGATTTTCTAAAAGTTTGTAAAAGGTGTTAAAGTGGTTAAATGCTGGAAGAGATGTTTATATTGGTAGTGAAAAAAGGTTTAGATAGGATGAGGGGTTGGTGGGTAGAGTTTAACTAATATAAATGTTTAGGTGTTCAAAATGATATGTTAATATTGGTGTTAGATAGAGGTATATGGTTATTTGAGTGTGAGATGTAATAGGTTAGATGTGATGGGTGTGGTTTGTAATAGGTTGAAAAAGGTAGGTGTAGGTTGGCACTTAGATTGATGTGGAAAACTAAGTAGGCATTCTAATTTTATTGTTTTGCAAGCTTGAGAATAGATCCAAATGAGAGACTGAGTCCCTAAGATATTCACCAAGGTCCAAGATGAGATGAATACTAAGGAGTGGAAGCATATGGAGGAGGGTTGTCTAGGGGCCATGATATATTTTCAACACCTACCACAAGATGTGGCTATGATCATGGCCCTCATCAAGATATGGGACCCAATCATAAACACATTATTTTCATTGATAAGAGAGATGACTATCCTTCCAGAGGATATTCAGTAGATCACATGGATACCCATTTAGGGAGAGCTAATTTATCACATAGAGAGTGAGGAAAGAAACTATTTCATGGATCTAATATATGAAGCAGATTGGGTTCAAGCTAGATATCATGCAAGTGGTGTTTGTTATGGGCCACTATACCAGAGGGCCCTAGGGGACAAGTGTTTATTGACCATGATGATGATGATGGGGGTGTCTTGCTTCATGATACCAGATTTGAGAAAAAATTGAATCCCTTGTCTACTTATGGGAATACTAGTGGAGATGATGTTGGGGAGGATTATGTTTGGTTGGGCCCCCATGTTATTAGTGCAGATCTATAGGGAGCTCTAGGCCTTTCAAGCACACAAGTAGTATGGGATCAATGTGGGGTTTGTGCTCCATTATTAATCATATGAGCACATATGAGTTCTGATACTTTTGGGATTACCATGGGATGGTTATGATTTGATAGACTATAGAGTGGGTTTCATGAGGTGGAGAGGAGATTGTGTACTAATTGGGGCTAGTGATGGTGTTAAAGACATAGATTGGTTCAGAGATGCTTTGGAGGGTTTGGTGGTGGGTGATGTAGTGTGGAAGCTATATATGGGCTAGCTAAGGTGGGTAGGGTATAGATTTCACACGATATCACTACAAATCTGACATTGGATTTATGGGAGGCATGATGTTGAGACTGAGCTTATCCCATTCAATTGAGTGTGGAGATAGTCTAGCCTAGTGTAGGGGATCCCACTAGATTTTCCATGATACAAGAGATAGGATGTTAAGTTCTTGATCCCATAATTGTAGCTATAATACATTGTGTTGGGTCAAGAGGAGCTACTAGTAAGATCTATAATGATGATGTAAGGGTTATGGATGGTTATATAGTGTGGTACCAGGCTTGATATGTAATGGCTGATTTTAGATATGGTGATGGGGGTTAGTAGCCCATGGATGTGGATAAAATTGGGTATTGGCATAGGGTGGTGGTTAGTATGGATAGGTATAGGTATAACTTATACAAGCATAAGCCTAGATCACCAGATTATAGGGATAGGTGGATACTTTATAGGGCCATATTGTTGATTTACAAGGCTAGGTGGCCATGTTAATTGGAGAGTAAGATCAAGTAAGGATATCACTTGGGTTAGTGATGTATGAGAGAGATTAACTAAGATATAGGGTAAGAGTGGTAATATCACCAATAGGGGCATTGATAAGAAGACCTGATATTATTCCTATGACATAGTATTTAACCACCATTAAGGAGTTGAGATATTATAAGGTGATAGTGTTGTCATAGTTGCCATTAGAGATGAGGTATGGAGAGTAAATGGCCATATTTATAGGTGGTCCATCCATATCTACTACAAGATAGTGGGCCTATATAGAGGGTTAGGTAGGGAGATTAGGGGGACCACCACTAGATGGTAGTGTAGGTATAAGTGTAGGTGTAGGTACAGGTGGTAGTGGTGCCCCAAGGCCCTGATATATGAGATTATATGATGCATATGTTTTTGAATTTGATGCTATCCTACATTTGGATGACATGAGATATATATATATATATATATGAGAGATATTTATACATTATTGTTATTTCATGGACATGATATATACTCATAGGCATGTATTAATTTTATTATGATGTATATGATGATGAGGTTTTATGATGATTATGGATGTTTTTGACGTTATTGGTTTTTATGGTTGTTATGTTTATTTGATGTTTTGAGATATTTATGGATGATGCTGATGAAATTTATGGTTCATTATTTTAGTTATGTGGTAATGTTTACGGATGTTCATGATGCATGTTTTGTTATGAAAGGATAGGTTTCTCATCCCCCATGCTCTATGAGATGATATGCTAACTCGTAGGTTAGGAATTATGATGATGTTTATGGATTATATGAATGTGTTCATTGATGGATGTGATGTTGATGATCATGGGTGATTTTATGATGTTATATGATGATGTGATGATGGAATTTGAAACATGGTTGTGATGAGATGTTTTGATTTTACGATGAAGATTTTGGGTTTATACATTGTGGATCTATGTGTTAGTGCATAGATATGTTCGTGGACATGTGATTAATGGTTTGGATTATGGTTTGTGTGATGATGTGGGTTGTAGAGAGGATTTGTATATGTGATAGGTGATGTATTCATGTTTGTTTAGGATGTGATACACTGATGTTTCAAATTATTGTTATGTTTATGGGAAGTAGTGATATGACATGATCTATGATGTGTATTTATATTATGTGGTTGATGGTTTATGTTATGATAAATGATATTTATTCTAATGATAATGATGTTTGCAATTTTATTGTTGATGTTTTATGGTTTTGATGTGTTCTTCATGGATAAGGTATGGTTTATGGATATGGTTCATAAGGTTATGATGTATATGGATTATTGTGTTGATGAGAATGATGTTGGGAATGTTTTGATATGATATGTGATATGGGGATATAATGAAAACACATAAAGTAGGTTTAGATAACACACTAAATATGGAAAAGAGAGAAAAATAATGAGACATATGTCCACATGAACTAATGAATAGATGGTAAGAAAAAGGCATGATGTGTTCATTAGTAATGGCCTAAAAAAACTAAAGTTGGATGTGAGTTAATGAAAATAAGCCTTTTGAATTCTTTGCATAAGCATGCTTTGATGGAAAAGGAAGGTACCTTGATAACTTTGTGTCAAGTAGACTCATAATACCTTGAGTTTAGATAGGTTATGAAGGGAAAGTAAGTGACAGGTAGATGGTTGAATAGGAAATGGGTGATATGGTACCCTAATGTTGGTTAGATTTTCCCTTTTATAGGTGACCAAAGAACTTTAATAAACAAGTTCATGTTTTAATATAATGTGTAGACTGATTGATGTAGGAAGTTGATGAATGCCATAGATAAAATCTGATTGTGGCTTATTTTTTATTTTGCTAAAATTGGTGAAGTTGATCAATGTGAGAAGCTTTAAATGATTTTTAAAACAAAATTTGACCTAGCCATCCTTCAAGGTAGTGGTCTAAAATTAAATTTGTTTATTGTGTATCTATTCTTCAAGGGAGCATTCTACTTTTTAAGAAATTGAATTTTGTGTAACCATCCTTCAAGGGAGTGGTCTACACTATTAAATATGTTTACCTAAGTGATATTTAGGTATTCTAATTTGGTTTTTAATTCTATGTTTAGAAATGAACAAGTATATTTAAGCTTAAATGTCTACTTTATGGAGGCAAGACTTTTAGCATAAAAGGTTAATGATAAGTGAAGGAAGGTGGTTTGAGGGACAACTGATCATGGGATTCTATTTGATTAGAGATGAAAAGTAGCCATGAGAGCCATGCCATTGGTAGAGCCATGGTATCCATGCTTAGGATTAGGCTATAACTATGATAGATAATCACATGGTTATATGCTATAATAAATTATCCCCAAGAGGAATAGGGTGAATGTGTAAGGAAATTGAAAATCTTGTAAACCAAGGGATGATTTTAAGTGAGACATAAGGGTGAATGTGATCCTTCATTAAAAAAAGAAAGGATGTAGATGCAAATAATTGAGAGGCTTAGGTTCTGATTTTCCTTTGCGAGAAGAAAAATGATAAGCTCTTGATCCATACTTATGGGTTATGATGTAGGGTCCAAGCCAATTGAAAGTAAACTTGCCTCTTTTGCTTTTCTCCATATTAGGTACATGTTGGTTTTTATTAAGGATGAGGTATCTAATATTTAATTCTCACTCTTTTAGGTGTTTTTTATAAGCATGATTTATTCATTCTTGATATATATGAAGATTATTAACTGTTGCAAGGCAATGTTCATCAAGTAGTTCAAGATGTGTGAGATGTTCCTGATGATAATCACTATTAGAAGGATGTCGTACAAATATATGCAATAAGAAGAAATATGGAATTTTATAGGCAAGAATACCTCTATTCTAAATATGAGAGAGAAAGGGGTATCACCTATAGAGGTTTGAATCCTAGTGTAATAGGCCCATAAAGTGAAAGGTATGTGCAGGTGCTAATCTCAACCTAATGTACTGACTACTTTGGTTAACATTTTATTGAGGATTTTGTTAGAGTCTTCTTATTGTCCATTTTCTTGTCAATGATAGGGTGATAAAAATATTATCTTGATTTTAAAAGTGTCGTAAATACCTTAGAATTTCTTGTTATTAAAGGATTTACCATTATTAGTGATGATCTTATTGGGAATACTGAAGTGGCAGATGATATGGTGATTGATGAAATTGACAATATTTTTAGCTTTCATTGAGATAAAAGGGATGGCTTCCACCCACTTGGTGAAATATTATACAGAAGTAATGATGGCTTGGTGTTGTGAATAATGAGAATTGATTTCCCTAATAAGGCTGAGACCCCATTGTGATAAGGGCCAATAGTCACTAGATACTCGAAGGCCATGGGTCGATGTATGATGTAAATTAGCATGTTATTGATATTTAACACACTTATTTACATAATCACAACAATATTAATTTAGGGTAGGCCAATAATAGCCAAGGTAAATGATATGTTTAGTGATAGCTAGGCCACTAAAGTGTCCCCTACAAATTTTATCATGTCTTTCCTTGATAGCATGGGAGGCTTCATAACTATGCAGAAAATGGAGAAGGAGGCTATCAAAGCAAAAAATTTAAATGATTCCCCCTAATATGGTGTAATGAGAGGTACTCTAAACAAAGGATCTATAGGCATTCCTTGAAAGGTTGGGAGGAATAATGTTGAGGTTAAGGTAGTTAAAAGTTTGGTCATACCAAATGTCAGAAGGAGATGCTTCGACATTACAAATGGTAAAAAGGTTAAAACTGATATATGAAGTTGTGATAAATCAATGGATGGTTATAAATAATTTGGATTCAATAGGTTGAGATAGGATTTTGGAATCCAAGGAAGCCATTGTATCCATGAATTTTTTGGTAGTTCATGGAATAGACTAGATAAAGTGGTAATAAAATGATTCTAAAAGTATATCTATGAGTTGGTTTTACTTTAGTAAGACATCATTTTTACATTGATAAGATTTGTTGACCTGGTTGATCACAAGTTGGGAATCACCAAAGACACTAATGGTTCTGACTACCAAAGCTAGAGTAGTTTGGAGACCTATGACTAGGGATTTATACTCAACCATGTTATTGGTACAATCAATGTCAAGTTTAAAGGAAAGGGGAAGAGGTTCACCATTAAAGGGAATGAGAATAACTTTGGCACCCCCACCATGTTAGCATTTGGATCCATTGAAAAATAAGGTCATTTGATAGGTGGGTTCCTCCTGAGAAAGAGTTAAAATAGACTCATCTGGAAATGCCAAAGGAAGTGGTTGATTTTATGGAAGAGGAGATTTGGCCAAATGGTCGGTGATTACTTGCCCTTTAGAGTACTTTTGTTGAAGGAAATCTAGATCAAACTTAGCAAGGATCATGAGCAACTTAGCCATACATTAGTTTTGTTATGGTTTAGAGTGCATGTAGTTGAGTGGGTCACTGTTAGTGATGACAGGTTTTGTGATTAAGAAGGTAGTAATAGAGTTTGGAGGCCACAATGACTAAGGAAAGGGAAAGTTTCTCAAGATGAGTATACTAAGTCTCATATTTAATAAGTGTAAAGCTAGTGTAGTAGATGACTTTCTCTTTATTCTATTCATCACAATGAGTGACAATTACCCCTAAGGAATAGTCCATGGTGGATATATAAAGGTATAATGGTTGGTCTTCTCTAGGAGGGATGAGGATAGGTGGAGAAATAAGGTACTCCTTGATTGAATCAAAGGCTTGTTGACAGTTCTTAGTCTACTTAAAATAGGTGTCTTTCTTAATGAGATGGTGAAAGGGTTGACATCTATCTAATAATTGGGAGATGAAGTGATGGATGGATCAGAGTTTTCCCTATAGGCAAAAAAGTTGCTTAAGGTTAGTGGAGGATGCATCTCCAAGATTGATCTGACTTTGATGGGGTCTACTTAGATTCCTTGAAGAGAGATTATAAATCCAATAATATTTCTAAATAAAAACCTAAAAATTCATTTCTTAGGGTTGATCTTGACATGAAAATGAATTAGTTGATCGAAGATAATCATGAGAATGGCTAGGTGATATTTGAGGTTTTTAGATTTCCCAAGGAGATCGTCCACATAGTCCTCTAAAATTTTATCTATGTGATCATGCAAGATGTAGGTCATGGTACGTTGATATGTTTCTCTAATGTTCTTCAAACCAAAATGCATGAACCTATAATAGAAGGTTCCCCATGGAGTGATAAAGTAAGTTTTATGTTGATCTTTGGGGGTAATTAAGATATGATTATATCCCCAAAAACCGTTCATGAGAGATAACATCTCATGGCTAGATATAAGATCAACAAGTTGGTCAATGTTCATCAAAGGAAATTCATCCTTTGAAAAATCAAGGTTGAGGTTAAAAAATTTGATGCAAACATGAAGTCCCCCTATGGGCTTGGTGATAGGAACAATGTTGGAAACCTATTGTAGATAGTCAATGAACTGAATTAAGTCAATTGATAAGAGACATTAAAGTTCTTATTTGACAAAAAGGGCAATGGGAGGATGCATCTTATGAAGCTTTTACCACACTAACTTGACCTCAGAATGGGTGACAATGTTATGGAGGGAAATAAAAGGGTCAATTCTAGGCATATCCTAATAGGACCAAGCAAATTCTATGCTATGATCATAAAGGAAAAAAGGGTAATCTTATTATTCCATAGAACTCAAGGATTGGTTTATTTTGATGACACAAGGGTTATCATGAGTACCCAAGTTAACATCGATAGTGGATTAATTCAAAATGGTATGGTACTCAAGAGGAAGAGATTTATGGATAGAAGAATCCCTCACACTGAGGTAGGTGAGGATAAAATCATCATCTTAATGTTGGATGGTGTTGACGGTAGGAGAATCTCTCTCTATCATTTTAGGATGGATGAGAGGAAGGGTTTAAGTTTAAACATCCTTTTGGTAGGTCAAGGGGCCCAAACTAACAATATTGATCTAAAAAAGTTAGATGGGATGATATCAAAGTCCTTAGACTTTGGGGAAGGTGGGGTTGGTAAGGATGGAACATCTTTTTTGATGGTGAGGATGGGTTTTGGTGAGGTGGGGTCTTTAGGTGGCATGAATCCAAGGCTAAATAACTCCTGAGTTTTTTAGTTTTGATTATGGGTAGCTTATGAGGTCCCTTTTCATCAAGGTCGAGACCAAACCCCTTCTAAGCACACCTATAGAGGTAAGCTTTGGCAAAGGTTAGTATTTTGAGATAAGAGAAGTCATAGGTCAATGGTCACATAGATGAGGTAGTGGTAGAAGTGGAAAGTAGTTGATCAAGTCCCCCATAGATGAAATTTGTTTGATGGTTGGGGAGCTCAAAAGGGATTATGGTTCTGATGTTAGAATCATAGGAAGGGTCATGATTGAGGTTCTCATATTATTTTAGAGTAGGGAAAGCATACAAGGATAAAAGGAAATATTCCCCAAGTGAGAGATGTTAGAATGTGGGTTCCTAGGGGTCTTCTATGGGGATGTATGAAGAACGGATGAATGAACTAGTTAAATCTTCATCACTAGTATGGTCCTATAGGTTTTGGTTGTTAGTGAGATGGTGTTGTCAGTAGTTAATGGTAAGGTGGATGAGGGAGGAATAATAAAATCATTAGGATGATATGTCATATTGTAAAAGGCAAAATCACTAGGATCAAATTTGATGGTAACAACTTGACTCATGCTCAAATTTAACACATCGATCTAAGGTAGAAGGGACACAAATCATGACATGGATCTAAGGGCATCTGAGTAACACATTATATTGGAACTCACCCTCTATAATGTAAAATAGTTTTAGAATGATATGAGGTCCCAAGTGGATATAGAGGGTAACTGTCAAAAGTAATGGTCATGGTATCATTGAAGGAGTGAAGAACCATTGTGTTTTTTGACATGATGTTCTTGGGTAGCTAAAGTTGGTCATAAGCATGAGACGAGATAATATTGATGCTAAGTCCTCCATCAATCATTACCCTTTTGATGTGGGTTTGATTGATGTACATAATGATGAAGAGGGGAATATCAAAATCCTCAAGATGAACAAGAGGTATTTCAAAATCCTAAAAGGTGACGAAGGCAAAAAGTTAGAGGGCTCCAAAAAAGGGTGTAAGAGGTTGAGGGTCATCTAGTTAAACCTATATAGATTGTAGAGCCTATATTATTTCTTGATGATGGTGGAAAGAAGTGTTGATTAATTCATGAAGGATCATTTTCACTAGTTTCTAGTGAAGTTGTGTCAACATGATACACTGGATGGAGTCAGAAGGATTGGAGGGAGAGTATACCAAAATGGATACTTTGGGTTTTAGTGGTGGCATAGTTGAAGGTGTATGTGTTTGGGATTTAAGGTTGAGGGGTTAAAGGGTATATCTATGAAATGGAGACTTTGGTTTTTCCATTGTCTTTCTATTGGGCTCAAGATCAGGTAACCATATGAATAGTGTAGATGGGGGGATTTACCAATTTTGATGGTTGCTTCAGTTCTTCCTTCTCACTCTTGGGTAAGGGTGGGGAAGGTAAAATTTAGGTAGGTTGGTGTGAAAATTGAGTTTGTAATGGGGGTAAAATAAGTTCATATAATAATAAATCATCCACATCATATATGATATGAACAAGTTCTTGGAGAGCTTTGTAGTTCTTTGTGTCATGTCTTGGTGCCCTATGGTATGCACAAATCAAGTTATCATTGAACTAGGAGGGTTTGGTATTGGAAGGGTAGAATGGTTTGATAGGTGGTAAGCTAATGGAATAAGTTTTCAACAAAATTTTTATGATAGTTGAATAATATCCATTCAAATGTGCTGGAGGTGATGGGTTTATAGTTGTAGAGATGGGAGCCTTCTTAGAAGTAGTTTTCGCCTTAAAAGTTACAGGTGGTGGAATGGTTTTAGTTAGTGGTTGGGATTGATTAGTTATGGTTTGCTTCAGGGTAAATGATTTGAGAGTGGAAGATTTAGACGATGAGGGGTTGGATATAGGTGGGAAAGTGGAGGTAGATAGGTTAGTTAAGAATGATGGATAACTAGATGTTTTGATGGTTGTAGGCATAGGTAGAGAAAAGGGGTATGGTTTACTAGAGGAAGAATAAGTAGTTGGGATGGTAGAAGGATGGGGTCATAAGATAGAAGGTAGGTGGGAAGGAGGTGTTATGGGTCTAGTTTGAGGTAGAGGTTTGGGTAAATATTGTTGTTCCCAAAATCCATCACTTGTTTTTGTGGACAACATGTCAACTATTTTGGTCCTGCAGGCCAAAATGATCTCTACCTTTCTCAAAAAATGTTCTGAGTAGTCAATTTTTTTAGTTAATCAAGCCTTTTTAGCTAAGGAAATCATAGGTTCAATAGTTAGGATTTCTCAAGGAAAAGTTCAAAACACTTAAGGCATTTCCTAAAAATTATAAGGAATGAACCATTGAACCATTGAACTATTAAACTCTGCTTCAATGAGTTTAAAGGGTTTAAAGAGTTCAAAGGGTTCAACAAGTTCAAAGGGTTCCAAAGAGTTCAATAATATGGAACGAATCACCAAACTAATGAACCATTAAACCCCACTTCGAAGGTTCAAAGTGGTTCAAAGATTCAATAAGTTTAAAGGATTCAAAGAGTTCAAAGGGTTCAAAGTTCAATATTCAAGCGAATGGTTTGAGTGAATGATTCTAGCAAAGTATTCTAGTGTAAGTTTCAAGAAAAATAGTTCAAATAGTTGGTTCAATGATATATTGAACTCATAAAAAGACTAAGTGACTGCGGCTCTTTGTAAGAAATATTGAATTGCCAAACCAATTGAATCGCCTAAACTATTAAACTATTAAACCATTAAACTGGTGCACTCCAAAAGGTTAAAAGGCTCAAGGTTCAAAATGGTTCAAGTGACTAGTGACTAGTGACATCCCCATAGATGTCAAATTTAGGACAATGGAATAACTGTTGATTTTAAAATAGGCATAGACCTTGGAACAAACTCAGTGACCAGCCAGGGAAGGTGCTAAAGGAGCAAACAGAAAGTGAGAAGAGAGCCTGAGAGCTCAGATCACTAGGAAAAGACAAAATATAGCAAGGAAAAAAGGGTAAAATTACACAAAATCTAGAAATATTTGTAGAAGAGTTATTCTAGTAGGTGGAATTGTCCACCAGGTGGACATTAGAGAGTGCAAGCATTCAAAGGCATGGCCTATTTTTCTTCATTGAGCAAAGGTGAATGGACAGCCGTGTAAGTATTTTGAAGAAGACCTGGTGGCCCATAATTTGGAGGAGATATTTGATATAATTTAAAATGCTAAAGATAAGGTTGATGACCTGCTCTAGCATGTCCCCTTCACAAAATTTCTAATGCATTGAATATAGCATGGGCCATTTCATGAAAACAAGTGCCAAAATATTTCTTTGGTTGCTATATATTGTAATCTCTCAGTTTGTATGAGGGAGATCTCTCTATTATCAAAATCAAAACTCTTCCCAAATTGAAAGGCATTCCTGAGAATTTGAGCTCAGATTATTAATCATATTTTATTAAATGAATGAGAAAGCAAGTGACCTTTCAAAGTTTGTGTTGAAATAGCTTGTGTCATCTAGGAAATTGTTCTTATGTCTTTTTCCTAAATATAGTCTTGTCCATTTAATAAAATAATCAAAACAAGTGGAAATAACTTGGAAGGTGTCCTAAAGCTAACTGTGGGAGACTTTGTGTTGCCATAATTGTCTTTAGTCTATGTGTTTTGTGTTTCAGTGTAAAAGATATTGGAGATATTTTGAGCTCCCCTTATCCTTTGTAATCTTTTACTCTGTTGTAGTTGAGGTGGAGACTTTGTGCTACACTTCATTCTACTATGGTACTTCACCTAAATCAGTGAGAGAAGTAATGAAAGAATTTGTGCTTTCATAGGTTTCTTGTGGTTACCATTACTACCCAATAAATCTTCCTCTAGTTTTCTAAACATCATTTTTGAAAGAAGAGAAATGCCTTCAGCAATTACCCAGGAACTTTCCTTTACTCTATGAAATCATCTCAGAAAAAAGAGAGATGGATGGTATGATTTCATTCTTGATTGTATTTTCATTTTATATTAGTATATAGTAGTTTATAGGTAACCTCCCCTTGATGAGAGGAGAGATTTATCTCCTTATGATGCGGTAGACCTACACATTTTGCCAATTAAATCTCCTTATGTTGTGGTTGATATACCCATTTTCTCATCAGTTAGTTGATGACAAAATATTCACCCAACAAATATACCTTCTTAATTATTTTAGATGGGGGTTTCTTTGGTGGACTAGATGGGGTTAAGTCCAAATTTAAATAAGGGTGAGTATGGCTAGGTGTAAGAAGAATTCCTAGATTCTTGATAGGTTTGGTAAGAGAAGCATAAGGTGATTTGGAAATATTAAATAGATGTGGTTGAGATGGTTCACTTATGGTTTTAGAAGAAGAGGTATTTGATGGAGTAGTAATAATGGGTTTAATGGTGGATTCAAGTGAGGTTGATGACTCATATTTATTTTGGTAAGGAAGCTCTAGATGATGCCAAAAGGTGGCTCTATCAAAGTTGGGTTGAGAAGTGAACTTTAAACTTTGAACTATTATAGAAAATGGCTTGTAGTTGGGTTTGGTTCCTTGGTCATTAGTTTAAAAAGTTAAGCCCCTATAAGGCATGGCTCCTTCGTCTTTGATGAAAGGTTCCAAAATTGGTGGCTAGGTGGATGAGCTAATCTCTATTTTTGGGGTGGTTTCCAAAGGGAGAATGGATGGTTCTATGATGGGAGAGGTAGGTGTGGTGTCCACTAATAAATTTATGGACATGGTTTCCGCCTTTGTTTGGGTGTCAAAAGGAATGGAAGTTAGTTCTACCACTTCAATGGGTGGAGTGTAGGAAGAAGAGACAGTTAAAGAAAATGTTGTCTCCTTCAGTGTTTCCATCAAAGGAGAGGTAGATAAAGCAAAGGTCTCGTCAAGTGAAGAGAGATGGGTGGTGGATTCCTTTTTTTGGGTATCCAAAGGAATAAAAGGTGAATCCACTATTTATGTGAGTGAAATGGTGGAAGAAGTAGTTGTGGTAGTGGTTTCCTCAATAGTGGGATCACTTAATATAACATTGATCATATGTGCCTCATGAGAGTGAGATAATTTTGGTTTGTTATCATGGTAATGGGTAAAATGGGCATGATTGGGAAAAGGTTTGTGAAATATGTCAAGGGACTAATTATAAGGTGCATTTGGATATTCAAATGCAAGTTACATACTATCAATTAAGCTTTGGACAAGACTTTTGAAGGTATTACACCTGATAATGCCACGCCCTATAACCTAGTGAAAGGCACAATGGTCATTCTAATTGTACCAACTAGGCATGGGGAGAGAAGCATAAAATTATTGGGGTGGTTTAATAGGTATAATTTGGATGATTTTAGCTTTGAGATATATGTACAAAACTGAAGCATAATATTCCCCTATGTGGGTATACCATTTTGGAGGAGCTCAATTTTGGTTTTGGTTTTGATGGTTGGAAAAGGTAGAAGAATTATTTTGATGGGGTTGGTCAATAATTGGTGGTGGGGTAGTTTTAAGACAATTAAGTTTGAAGATGATTTTGTCTTGGTATTAGGATGGTTGGATTGGTTAGTGGTTTTGATGGAGGAAAGGTCATTGGGTTTAAAGCTAGAATTCTTGTTTTGTAGTTTCAATTTCCCTTCATCAATGGCTTGGTTTTCAAGTTTATGTATCATGGTGAATGCCTCATCAAAAGTTATAAAAGTTTGAACTTGAAGAGTGGGGGAAATATGTTTGGCACAACCTTGAAAGAAGAGCTCAATCAACTTAGGTTAGGGTAAGGAGAAAGAAAGCTAGTTGATGAGACATATCCATTTGGATATGAAATCATCAATTAATTCATCATCAAATTTCCTAATAGAATGGAGTTCAGTAATAGAAACCTTTTCAAATAATTTATTGAGAAGTGTTATAAAAATATTTGGGCTTATTAGGAGAATGAAAATATGGAGTGCTTGGTAAGATCACTATACCAAAGAAGGAATATTCTTGATAAAGACATGCATAATATATGAAGGAGGAGAACATCATCATATGAAATCAGATAACAATAATGATGAAATGCTCTTAAATGTTGTTAGGGGTACTCCATGCCTTGAAATTTGGAAAAATTAGGTAATTCCCATTTAGGAGGATAAGAATGGATAGGAATGGATGGATGGATTGGTTCATTATAGATTTTATCATAAGATAAAAGGTTATGAGACCCAGAGATAGATGACTCTAGGTTTATTCATTTTATCCATTAACATCTTGACAAATCTCTTTGAGGTTTTGAAAATACATAAATATATGGTAAATTTTGTTGAGATTGGGTGGTAGTAATGTATGAATAAATGGCAGAGGGTGTTGAAGAAGACACATATTGGTAAGAAGTCATAGGAGGTTGGGATGGTACCACATAAGGGTTGATTGGTATAAACGATTAGGTGGAAGGTATTTTGTATCCTTGTGGTTTAGAAACATATTGGTAGGATGTCATAGGTACTTGTTTAGGGGGTGATATGGGTTGTTTAAGAGGTCTATTTGGGTTGGTGGATCATGGTATGGATGTAGATTCAGTTAGAGGTATACAATTTCTAGTTGGTTGTTAGTAGGTGGTAACTCTAGTGATAATAGGTGGAAGTGTTTGAGGTATGGAAAGTACCAAACTCTGAAGTGGAGTAAAAATTGATGGCTTGGTTAAAATAAGGGGAATGGTAGAAATAAGGGTAGAAGATACCCCCATAATAGGAGTATAGGTGAAAATAAGTAAGGTTGATCCAATGTTGGAGGTATTGGTTGGGATGTTGGATGGAGTTTGGGGAGTGGTAGTAGGTGGAATATTTGAAGAAAAAGAGGCTTGGGTGAGTATAGGTTGGGTTGAGGTGGCACCCACTAGAAGATGGGTAGGCATACCATAAGGAGGATCTATAGGAGGAATTGAAGCAAAAGGGGTATGATTAGATAAGGTGTTTAAGTAATTTTGAAGAGCCATATGATTTTTATTGAAGAAAGTAGTAAAATCCAAATCACCCTCAACAAAAATCAAAGGCCTAGTAGGAGGGAGAGAAAAATAATGGGAAGCCTTAACATTATAAGTATACTCCATGAAGGAAGAAGAAGGTGGTTATTGGTTGCTTTGATTTCTCAGCTATTGTCTAGTAAAGACCATGAGAGGAATAGAAAAGAAATAATGAAACTCACAACTCAAACACAAATCAAGCCAAAGGAAAAGATCTCAAGGAAATTAAACATACACTAAAGTGCATTTAACAACCTAGGGTTCATTTAAAATCACTTTTGGCTTATGCCTTATAAAGTGTGAAGAAGAAATTTAGTTTGTAGATCAGGTACTAAAGAGGAAATACAAGGGTGGTTTTAGGTTGTGTGTAGGAACTCAAGATAGAAACTTTGAATTGATATTCAGTACATGAATTGAAATTGGGGCCTACCACCTCACTTCACACACTGTAATGATAAGGGTGTCAGGTGCTTATCCAAGATATACTAAATTTTAGATTTTTTTACTAAACTAAAGAGTTGAGTTAGTTCACCCCTTAGTAACGACCTCCACGTAGGATTTTTAGGAAAGGGTAAGGTTTAATTATATGTGATGAAATCTTAGTTGGACCTTGTATCAAGTTTTTTTTATGTGTTGATTAGTTTTATGGTTTGTCAAAAGTGTGTGATAACAAGAGTGAAAGATATGATTAATTACTTTGATTTTAAGTTAGTAGGTGAACTAAACAAAGCAAGAAATTATTTTAAGCCCAAAAGAAAATTTATATTTCTTTTCAAGATCATAGAATAAAGGAAGAAAAAGGGATGTTAGGTCCCACCAGGTGTGCCAAAATGTTTATCTTAATTATCACTTATTTTTTAGTTTAGAAGCAAGTAAGAAACTAGTAAAAGGGGTGTGCAAAGGAATACCTGATAAAAGTGTGTGCATGATCCAGACAATGATGGGTTTTCCTCTTTGTCTTAGAAGGCATAACCTATAAATAAAAAAGACACTAGGAAAGGGGTTTGTTATCGAGATAGTTGAGAGGACTACCTAACAAGAGCTAGATCTGAGAAGTATAAGCTTTCGAGGAGGTTGTTAATCCACTTTTGATAATAGTTAAGTTTATATAAATGGAAAGAAAGAAAACTTGCATTCAATAACATGAAATTAAATGTATGCAAGAAGAAGAAAGTAAAATGCTTGTTAAATAAATGACTAAAAATAGCAAAAGTGGGTCAATAATCATGCTAAAATAATTGGGCTCAGGTTCAAAAAATTAGAGAAGTCCTTACGAAAAGGAAAGAACATAAAAAGCAAGGTTTGATTGAGTTAAAGGGACTAAAAATAATTTATTTTTATTTTGACATAGTGACCATCAATGATTGGGTGAGCCATCGATGTTTGGGCTAACCATGGATGATTACGGTGAGGTTCTTAATCCACTTTTGATAATAGTTAAGTTTATATAAATGAAAAGAAAGAAAACTTGCATTCAATAACATGAAATTAAATGTATGCAAGAAGAATAAAGTAAAATGCTTGTTAAATAAATGACTAAAAATAGCAAAAGTGGGTCAATACTCATGCTAAAATAATTGGGCTCAGGTTCAAAAAATTAGAGAAGTCTTTATGAAAAGGCAAGAACATAAAAATCAAGGTTTGATTGAGTTAAAGGGACTAAAAATAATTTATTTTTATTTTGACATAGTGACCATCAATGATTGGGTGAGCCATCGATGGTTGGGCTAACCATTGAAGATTAAGGTGACCATCGGTGGTTGGGATAACCATTAGTGGTTGCCTATGCAACTATATAAATGTTTAAAAAGGTAATTTCAGATTTGGTATATGATCAAGTAAGGGTTAGAATATGGGTTTGGTTAGAAACAAAAAGTTGGAAGATAAATTTGATCAGGTCAGGGTAAAATGAAATGAAATGAAGAAACAAGTATAAAGTTACCTATAACTTGCTAGATAGTTAAAGTAATTTAAATAAAGTGATAGTAATTTGGCCTTTGAAAGAAATTTGAATAGAGGTTCAAGTCTTTGTTGTTACCGATTGCTCACTGAATGGATGTTAGATACCTATGCAAGAAGATTTCATATCCTAGACATGGATTTGTGGATCCTTTTCACATCCTACTTCTCTCCTTTTATAGGATGAAGTTGATAATTGTGTAGGAGGAAATTGTTAATCAGGATGGAAGATTAAGTTACCTATTACAATGCTTTAAATTTTTTTTATCGCCACATAAGATAAGTTTCTAAATTGTGCCATGTTTATCACATACATAGCTGGAATTGTCTTTAAAGTAAGATTGATGACTTGACTGTCGATGGTTAGATTAACCATCAATGGTTAAGATGACCATTGGTGATTGAGTTTATAAGGAAAAATGGGTGAAAATAAGTTAAAATAATGTTATTTAAAATGTTAAGTTAGTAAATTAATAAATGGGCTAAGTCAACTAACTTCAGGGTCAGGTAGGGGTTTAAGGCATTTTGACATCTAAAACTATGCAATTTTTTAGTATCTACAGTTGGAAAGTGAAAATTTTACATGATATATTGATAAATTCATGTAATTTTTGGAAATTCATTAGATTTAGTTTCCTATAATTGGTTTTAAAGTTGAGTGGAAATCTTTTATGAATGATTACTAAGAACTGAAACTAGTCAAAACCCTCTTGAAACCTTTATAATGACCCAATAGGAAAGATATTGTTCATTATAGATTAGAATGGTTTTTTGACCTTGTTTGTTGTTTTAAACATGTAAAGGAATCTTCCAATTTTTTCCAAGTAGTTTAGTTTTTTCATGACATTGAGTAGAATCTATAGGAAATCCCTTATTTCTAGGAATTTTAATGTAACAGGTATGGTTGACCAAGTCAAATCATGAAAAAAGATAGAGGATGATTTGTGAGAATTTTTATTTGTTCTAATGAAATTTTATAAGTAGGTTTTAGACCTAAAATGTTCTAAAATGGTCATGAAAAATGACCTATCATTAAATAGGCCTAATAGGCAAGATAGTGAGAAAACTAGGCAAGAATGAGAATGATATTAGGGATTAGTTGTAGAGGATTAGGGATGGATAAAAATGCATGGATTAATTATTAAATACCTATTAATCATATCCATTATTTTATAAATGTTTATTATTCTCATACACAAGAAAAAAGTTGTCATCAAAATGGTCTGTCTAACATAGTGAAGTCTGTGTAGAGTGAAGTTGTGAGATTGGTCTATAAGACCAATATTGATATATAACCATGAAATATATTTTTTTAAATATTATATAAGGATGATTAATTTTCATATAAATCCATTTTAATATCACAAAAGTGTTCACACATGTCTTACGGCTTAGTTTCCATGACTATGTTTTTGGTGATACAGGCAATTTTTTGTGTAAGTGCAAATGATATTTTTGAGTCATTTTGAACTCAGTTGAAGGATAAAATTCCCATTAAGGTGTTATTTATGTATAATAGGTTAATTTTTAAAAAAAATTATGCATTATAAATTCCTATTAAGGTATGAAAAATTTGAAAGGTTTTTGACTGGGTTTTTAAGGCCTATGTGTAGTTCTGAATGAGCTTATGAAGTTGAGCAGTTTAGGGTATTTTGCCCTATTTGATGAATTATAGTGAACATAATGTTAAACATAAAGACATATATATTATTTACATGTGTATTTTATTTAATTTTATGTGTAAAATTTTATTGTATTCATCATATTTACTAGACAAACTTTCTGGCCTAATTATGAGAAGACCTAATTATTTGGTTCAAGGAGTGAAAGGAGCCAAATGGTGTTGGTGAAATAAGAGGAGATTATCAGGGGTAAATTAAAATTACATGTGAATTTTTCATCCATTTTTTTGGGCTAAAAGTGTTGTAATGGGGTCTAAGTGAAACTTTTTCTTAGAGAAGGCCTAATTACATTAAGTCTCTATTAGGCCTAATGGTGGTTTTGGCCCTTAAGGGTAATGACCGACATATGTAGTGATTGTTTCAATTTTCAATAAAATGTATTAATCTATTTAAATTTCCATCTAAGTGTGGTGATTTTCCTTTCTGACCAAGATGGGGAAAAACAAGATTCAAGTATAAAGATAAGGCCTAATAGGCCTATTTTGACTAGTTAGAGAATTGAGCATATGCGTGAAGGAAAGAGTTTTGGAGAATAGGTAAAGGGATTGAATATCATCATAGAGGTATGATTAATATTTCATGAAGATATAACTATGTTTTTATAGATTTTTATCAAGCTTATTTGATCTATTTCTACCAAAGAAAGGGCTATTTGAGAGAGAAGGCTTGAAAGGTTACTTGAGAGAGATTGAAGAGTGAGACGAGACAAGAAGGAGGTCATATTCAGTTGAGTAATAATCAAGTAATAAGGGTGATTATATATTCAAGGTATTTGACTTATTTATAAGTTATCTAGGGGATTGTGTCCTTGTTGCAGTTTGAAGCTTGCTAAAGGACTAGTTGAGTTGGTGATTGACTACTGAGGGGTTGGTGCTCCTTATGGGGTTAGTGTATCACTAAAAGTTTGATTAATTGATTATATTATAGTATTAAAAGTTGTGTTTTAGTGGGTTTTATTACCCTAGAGGGTTTCCATAGAGATGAAGTAGATTTTTTCACCTAGTGTTGAAGTGCAATGCAAACAATAGAGTATTTTACCATGATGTTAGAAATTGATTTTCATCATGGTACTTGCCCAAGGCACCAAAAGATTGGTTTCACCATTGGATGAATGATTTTAAATTTAATTTTATTTTTGTCTTTTTTTATGGAATCTTAATTTATTATAGGTGTGTGAGATGTAAGGAAGCTAATGTTTATGTAATATTTAGCTGACACCTATTTTGGAGATGTGTGATGCTAAGACCATGTTTTCAATGATAGATGTATTACTATCCTTATGACCTTTGTTGATTCTTGATTGAGACCTCTCCAAACATATAGATTGGGTGTCTTCATCACACCTATGAGATACAATGTTGCCTACGTTTGAGGGGTGTAGAATAGATGGATTTAGAGTTTGGATTTGTCGGTGATGTATAGGATTTGATTATATGATAGGATCATGAGAGAAAGGTGTGATGGGTGATTGGGAAGTGGGACTAGTAGTTTCATACACCATCGGAGAAGTTGGATGTTTCAAATTATATTATTGAAATATGATAAAATACTTTAAGTGATACAAGACTTATAGATTATACGAGACTTATTTGATTTGATTATTTGAAGGATTATTAGCCATTTTGATACTAATTTTGACATTATTTTGATTTTTACACTACACCCTAGTGCCTAAATTTGGGATTCACTAGAGGAGAATGATCTTTGACTTGATAAATAATGATGATTTAAAATTTGATTGTCCCTTAGTGCCTCAATAAGGTTTTTGCTAGGGGAAGACACATTTTGATTAGGCTAATAATTTGATCTAGAGATCAGTTTGTAAAAGGGTCCCAAGTCATGATTAAACTTATTTCACATGGAAGAGCTCATCGAGAGATTTCTATCACTTCTTTTAGATAGAAAAATGGAGTTTGGATTCCCAAGTTATGGTCTATTGAAGTTATGATGTGATAGGGAAAATTTGTGGTGTTACAAGATGATGTGGTGCAATGTGGACATGCCAAGTGGTCTAATCAGGTGGTGACACATGGTAGTCAATAGGAATCCAAAAATTTTGTGTTTTGGTTTTATTTCAGCATCCAGTCTTTGATAATGGTCATATGGAGATCCATGGGCCTCGCTATTGGCTCGTTGGGGGCCCTCAGTGAGGGTCGAAAGACTTGATTAAGGAGGGGTGCCTTGGCCTCCATCTTAAAATATATATGCATATGAAATTATATTTTAATTCTTATTATGCTTTGTATTTCCCACATGTGGGACTAATATCTAATAATTTTAAACTTTACATTGCATTGTAACTAAGCATTAATCATGGAGTCAAATTATAACATAACCAACCAAGGATAGAGAGAGAATGGACAAGCCCCATTATGCCACATGGGATAACCCACACTTGCCATGCCTTCCAACCACCTTGCCAAGTCATTGTCCACATTCCTTCAGATTGAAGAAAATTGAGTCAAGCTTGAGATTACATAACGCATCTTATACTGTGAGAAATGCCGAGCAAGAATGTGAGAAGAGGACATGCCCATATCGTAATGCATGCTATGTCCACAAGACTCATGAACATACCACATCTTATGCCTTGAGGAAATGTTGATTAGTAGATAAGCCAAGTTGGTAAACCAACAAACTGTGATATATTTATCACCTTAAGCCCACCAAAAGGGGTGTCAACATTGTCTAAGGTGGATGCCAGCCTTTAAAAAGTCATCAAAGCCAATCCCATTTGGCAATGTGGGACTAAAGAAAAGTATAAAATGCCTAAATAAAAGGCTGAAGACTTTAACCATAGACCTCTTGTGTAAAAGGGATAGGTCTTAACCGACCAATATATGAACTTGGAATTGTTTTAGAAGGAACGAACTTGTAATTGAAGGTAAGCATTCAGCTGACTATATATGGAAGAATTATAGACCGGTTTGCTATATTTGGTCATTTTGGAGCCCTTACAAGTCAAACCAGAGCTCAGAGTAAACTACAAAATTGTTTAGAATTATGATACTCTCTATGAATTATATTCATTTTCCCATTTTGGAGAATCAGTGACATCATTTTGAGCTTAAAAAGTTGGAAATTTTGATTTGGAGAAGCCTCTACATGTGATTCAAGAAGGTGAAGGATGTGATGAGTTAGCTAAGTTCTTTTGAAGGTAGAAAACATTGTTTTTGCATAGAGTAGATCTATTTTGTTGATTGTAAGTATTATTTTGGCTTAAAAATTTAGCAAAATTAATGGATTATTTTGATAAGAACTTGGGGATGTAGGAATTTTGAACCCCATAAACAGTTTCTATGTTTTGATCTTTGAATTCCTTTTTGCATTTCAGTTTCAATTAATTTGTATATTATACTTTAGATTTTAATTAGAATGCAAAATTTAATCATTTGGTCATATATAGGAAATTGAGTAAATCAGGAATTAGAAAAATCTAATGATTTCAATGTATAATTGATGTGAACTTTTATTTCACCTTTATTTCAGTTTTGAAACTTGATTTGGATTAGATTTTTATCAATTTTTAATCATTCCAACATCTTAAAAATTGAGAAATTTTTCTCCCAATTAAGTTTTTAAATTTTGGAATTGAGAACTTAAAATATCCTTTTAAATGATTTAAAAAGTAGTGAAGTTCCTAATAGTGTTTACAGATCAAATTTTGGTATCAGAGCAGTTAGAAAGTAGGGATATCTTCTGATTATGATTTGATAGTTTCTTTCAATTTATTGGTTATTAATATCACTTGATTAGATTGCAATGTGTAGTTGTGGAATTAGTGTGTTTGCAGGTAACCATCGGCAAGTTGTCACATAAAGCTAATATGGAAGAACTTGAAGCCATCAATACCCAAATTCAGGATGAGAATGAATTCCTGAGATGCAAGCTCTTAGCCCTTGAAGAGAAAATTTCAAGTTTGAAATTAGAGCTTGAATCTAAGGATGAGCTCTTGATCAAATTGCAGTGTGGTGAACCAAAGAAGGTGATACCTTCTACTTTAGATGCAGAGACTATGACTGAGTGCACTGTAAGTTATTCGCCAAGTAATTCTTCTTCTTCTTTCCATTCAGATTTGGATTCAAGTAATGATGCTTTTGGTAGTTTTGAACAACACACTTAGGGTATATGATCCAAATTGTTGAAGAAAATTGGCTTTAATGGAAGAGGTTTTGGTTGAAATGGGCAAGGGATTACTAACCCAATATAGGTGGAGTATAGATCTCCTCATGCAAGTTTGGGTTACACTAGTGTCTAGTGGATATTGGAGAAACTTCCTCCATGGCTAAAGGAAGATAAGCTTCTAATAGCAAAGGACCGAGGCCACTATTAGAGCATGTATAATGTAAGAAGGAAGGTAGAAGAGGTATTGAGATTCCACATCCTAGTTCCTACACTATAGTTAGCATTAAAGCTTCTGATCCACTTTTTATGTTTAAGAAATTTGGATTTAACATTCAAAAGATGATGCAATCATTTCCTTGCACTTTTTATGGGATGCATAACCATAGTGTTGCATTTTGTTGGAAGATACATGCTTTGGTTAAGCAGATTGTAGGTGACAAATACCATTCTCGACATGGTAAAGTGAGAAGAGGTAAAAGGGAGACCTCACCTAAGAAGGTTTTATCCACTCATTGCATTAAGAGTGGACATCAGATTGATCATTATTTTAAACTTCAATCATCTTCTCATTATAAACATGGTAAAACTAAGATGATTTATCAACCTATTAATAAGGTCAATGAATTTAAATCAATCCATAATGATGTTAAGGAATCCACTGAGGAAATCAAGTTAACTAGGTAGAAAATTTGATTAAGTGGATTTATAATGCATTTATTTTTCAAAGCATTGTTAAGAATTTTGTTACGGGAAAGAACAAGCTTTGATGATGCATTAGGAGAGCTTGTGAGAACACTTCGAGATAGGTTTATCATTTGAAGTATTTCAATTCTCACTTATGTTGAATAGCTCTATGTTTTGGAATCTCTTGTTTATGCTGAGTGAGTCATCTATAGGACTTGAACTCATTTGATCAGTTGGAGATAATAGCAGAATGCATGTTGTCAGTTGATTTAATTTACTTACAAAACTTTCTCATATTTAATTTCTATTTTTAGAATGTATCTATTTTTGGCACATGGATGTATAGATGCATTGTAAGACCCTATGGGCATATTTGGATGTTAAGCAATATACACTTTGTGTTGTTTGCATTTGCTTAGCATTGTAAGTCCCATACCAAGGCATTATATTGCAACATGTCTACAACATTTATTGTATGTTTTTAGTATTAAGAAAACTTGTTTTGTAGTTACATTGGGATTTGTTTCAGTTATTGACATTTCACCATTTTACATGATGTGACATGCACAAACAACTTTAGTATGCTGTGATCAGTTTATTGGTAGTTGTAGATTCCTTTACTCATGCCATATTGTGGGCATTTTCACTTGAGTTTTGAATCATTTATTTTTCCAATGTTTATCTCTTTTTATGATTGGGTTATGTTTGATGTGATGCAGTAGACTAGTTATCAATTTCTAAGAGATAGTAGACTTTTGGAGACCAAAAGCCTCTTTTGTAGGGAGATGTGATCTGGAGATCAGTTCATAAAAAGGTTCCAAGTCATGAAGAAACCTCTCACACATGGAAGAGATCATCAAGATCTTTTTGGTGCTTCTCTTGGATCACAAAATGGAGTTTGGATGCCCAAGTTATGGTCCATTGAAGTTTTGATGCGATAGGGAAAAATTATGGTGTCGCAAGATGACGTGGCACAATGTGGACATGCTAAGTGGTCCAATTAGGTGGAAACATGTGGCAGTCAATAAGAATCTATAAATTTGGTGTTTTGGTTTTATTCTAGCCTCTAATATTTGACATCAGTCATATGGAGATCCATGGGCCCCATTATTGGCTCACTAGGGGCCCTCAGCGAGGGTCGACACACTTGATCAAGGAGGGGTGCCTTGGCCTCCATCTTCAAATCTATATACATATGCACTTGTATTTACATGCTTATTATTATCTATATTTCTTACATGTGGGACTAATATATAAGCATTGTAAACTTTACATTGCATTGTAACCAAGTATCAAGCATGAAGTCAAATTCTAACATAACCAACCAAGGGTCGAGAGGGAATGGATGAGCCCCATTATGCCACATGGGAGAACCCACACTTGCCATGCCTTCCAACCACCTTTTTGAGTCATTGTCCACATGCCTCAAGATTGAATATAATTGAGTCAAGCTCAAGATTAGATACCACATCTTATACCATGAGAAATGACGAGCCAGAACGTGAGAAGAGGACATGCCCATACTGTAATGCATGCCACGTCCACAAGACTCATGAACATACCACATCTTATGCCTTGAGGAAATGTTGATCAAAGGATAATAAAAGTTGGTAAACCAACAAACCATGATATATTTAGTGCCTTAAGCCCACCAAAATGGGTGTCGACATTGTCTAAGGTGGATGCTAGCCTTTAAAAAGCCATTAAAGCTAATCCCATTTGCCAAAGTGGGAATAAAGATAAGTATAAAGCACCTAAATAGAAGGTTGAAGAATTGAACCATGGACCTCCCATGTAAAATGGATAGGTCTTGACTGACCAAGCTATGGACTTGGAAGTGTTTTAAAAGGAGCGAACTTATATTTGAAGGTAAGCATTCAGCCGACTATGTATGGAAGAATTATAGACTAGTTTGTTGTATTTGGTCATTTTGGAGCCCTTAGAGGTCAAACCAGAGATCGGATTAAACTAAAAACTTGTTTAGAATTGATACACTCTATGAAGTATATTCATTTTCCCATTTTGGAGATTTAGTGATGTAATTTTGAGCTATGAAATTTGCCAATTTTGATTTAGAGAAGCCTCTTCATGTGATTCAGGAAGGTGAAGGATGTGTTGAGTCAACCAAGGTCTTTCAAAGGTCTAAAACACTATTTTTATAGATATTAGATCTATTTTTTTATTATAAGTATTATTTTGGCTTGAAAATTTAGCAACATTAATGGATTGATTTGATAAGAACTTGGGGACATAGGAATTTTGAACCCCGTCAACAATTTTTGTGTTTTGATCTTTGAATTCATTTTTGCTTTTTAGTTTTAGTTAATTTGTATATTATAATTCAGATTTTAATTAGAATGAAAAATTTAATCATTTTATCATTTACGAGAAATTAAATAAATTGGGAATTTGAAAAATCTGACGGTTTCAATGGATAATTGATGTGAACTTTCTTTTCACCTATATTTTAGTTTTGAAACTTAATTTGGATCAGATTTTCATCATTTTTTAATCATTCCAACATCTTAAAAGTTGAGAAATTTTTACTTCTAATTCAAATTTTAAATTTTTGAATTGAGAACTTAAAAGATCCTTTTAAATTATTTAAAAAGTAGTGAAGTTCCTACTGGTGTTTACAGATCAAAATTTAACATTTCTTAATTTTGAATTATGAGATCAAAGATGATTTGATCATTATGGATGAATTTTTAAATATGGTATTGGAATTTCATATTTATGGAACATGTTATATTACTCAAGGAAGAGTCCAACAATGTATGTTTATGTTTGTCCCTATGGAAGGAGGTGATTAAATTATCAATGACAAGAAGAAAGGGGTCTATGATGGATGATGGTGGGGAATATGGTATGATGAGGTAAATGAGAGGTGATGGGGTAACATGGTATTCATAAGGGTTATTAGGAGATCCAAATTTGGCATTATGGAAAATCTCCTTAAGATCAATAAAAGAATCACTAAGAGTAGTTGTAAGACACATGTCCAAAATAGGATTAGATTTTCTTTGACAATATTTGAAAAATAAAGCTTGAAATAACTCCATTATGACATCATCATCCTAACTAAGATCATAAGGTATGATTGGTGATTTATAATCATCTGAATTGGAGGTATATTCAAAAGGGTAGGCATAGTCAACATCTATTGTAACATCTATGAGGGATGATGTTTTTGATGAGGAATCTAATTCAAAAACTAGTGATAAACATTATCCTAATGTAGATATAATTAATGTTAACTCTAATGCTGAATCTAATGTGATAATGTTAGTAGAATATTGATTGTCTTATAGTGACCTCTCAACATGGGGTATTTGATGTGACAATGGGGAGATAATGGATTAGATAAAGATAGACTCATGGAAGGACTCAGGGGAGAATGGAGGATTATGTTCATGGGGAATGGACTCATCTTCAATGGAGGAGCATGGAAGATGAATGTGGTGCCTTGACTTTGGCTTGGAATAGGAAGGGCTTGATCATGATTAGGAATGGAATCTTGGTATCCCTCTTCTTGTTTACCCAAGGATGTAGACTCATCTAATCCTTTCTAAATTTATATGTCACCATGGTCGATGAGGTCTTGGACATATTTTTAGAAATTACAACATTAATTAATTGTATGATCCTAAGTTTAGTGATATACACAATACCGGTTTGATTTTTACCAAGAGGGCTTAGGCTTAGTAGGATTAAGATGTTGTATAGGTGGATAGACCATCATGTTGGTGGAAATAAGTTGGTGGAAGAGGGATTCTAAGCATATAAGAAGAGGTGTATAGGATATCTCTTCATTTCTTGAATTAGATGTGGAAGCATTAGGGTTTGGATTAGATGGTTGTTCATGTGACTAAGTGAGTAGACTAGTATTAGAAGGTGTTTCTAGGATATTTTTCCCTTTTCTAGTATAGAAAGGGGTAGATGACTAGCTTTGATTTGTGGATGGATGATTTGAATAGGACTCATGTGGATGGATGTGAACTAGAGGTAATGTTGGGTGGATGGGTTCAAAATATATAAGATGCAAAGTTCTCAACTCAAGGAGGACATAAAGTAACATATCCCATTGATGATGAGGCATTACTCAATCAAGTTATTGACTAATGTTTTTTAGATGCCATGGATAAATATGAAATTAAATATGTAAGATGTGGTTTATCAACCTCAATTAGCACGTGTAGGGGATTGAATGGAAATACTAAGGGACAGTGATGAAATGTAGGTAACAAATTTGGATAGTCTATTATCGTTGATCCTTTCCTTTTGTTACCCTCTCTTTAGAGGCTTCTACAAGTTCTTCCTTTGCTTCCACATTTTTATGATAAATATGTGGGGTCTTGGGCTTCCTTGTATAAGTCAAAATTAGTTTTGTAGTGGTAGAGGTTAGCCCAACCATAAGTGAAATAGAAGATGGATATGCTTAAGTGGTAGTAAGTGATGTTGAAATAGGAATGGTAGGAATTACTAATGTAATGATAAGGGATGATAGAGTGGCCAAAGTTATGAATAATGGGGGAATTATGGGTGGTAAAGTAAGCTACCTAGTAGAAGGTGGTATTATCACTGAGGGCATCAAAGGAGAGAAAATAAAAGGAACCCAAGACAAGAAAGAGGGAAGAGTTACCTACTATGCCATAATTAATGGATGTAGCAAAACATAAAAAATATATTAGTTTCTCCAATAGGGATTATAGGCCTTTCTCAAATCCATGTTGTGTATAAACCATAATATATATATATATATATATATATATATATATATATATATATTCCTGAGATGTATAAGGACCCCTAGTTATGTGTTCATTACGAGTTACCTAAGATGGTATAACTTCTCATTATCTTTTGTATCCTCCTTGAGGAGGAGGTCCATGGATAGGTTTGGAAATTCATTGTTGCTTTTCCATCCTTTTTCCATCATGTTTGGTAATGGTGGGATCATATTGTATCTTTTTTGTTATTCTATGGACATATTAGTTTTGCACATCTCAATGATCATCTCATCATCATCTTCAGAATTGATGAATATGTTGTCATGTTCATAAGATTGTTCTCCATAGTAAATTCTCACATTTATCTCATATTTATTGAGGTGTTATATAATTTTGCATCTTGGATCTGAATGCATAAATAGTACCTATTTGAGCCCATAACAAGTCATGATTTTCCCAATAATTGATAGGTGCTCCCATATTTCATATTTTAGTTGGCCAATATTGAGGGGCTAGGATGGAGTGCTCATTACTTTACCTTATTCAAATAAACATAAATGCTATCAACTAATTTTGTATCAATTTATTACTCAAACACCTTATCTTTCATAATCATTTGGAAAAGTAAGGAGTATGGTTTTGTACTCTGAATCATGACCATAGTATACTTGGGATATATCCAATAGTCACTTATCTTTCTGATAGTCTTCTTTATACGATCTGAAATCTTGGACATATTCTTCCCATATATATATATATATATATATATATATATATATATATATATATATATATATATATATATATTGATACAATACAAGATAAAATGTCTTAATTACCCTCTTTATATTTTTTATTAAACTTATGAATATGAAGAATGTTTAACTTATCACACACCTTGTTTTGAGGGTATTCAATAAATGGTTGCCAGGGTTGATCATGAGATGCATGTATAGTTATAGTTATTGTATCCTTCACATACTACATCATATAAAAATTCCCTTCTAGAGAAATTAGGGATTGGTGAGATTAGAATATTCTAGTTGATAATTTATCCTAAGGCAATAGTTTTATAATAAGGCATAAATATATCTAGAAATGAGATCCATAGCTCATTGATATGAGTAATGTTTAGGAGACCAAATATCTTATTTAGTAGGGCTATGGTTATTCTAACCACTACCCTAAATGTGATGATGGGAATAATAGATGTAAGACTTGTACTTTGAATCTTCTTTGGTTTCCAACACATTCCTGTAACTTAGTGATGATGTTATTTCTTTGAAGCCACACATTCATCATTTCTTGTCTATATGTCATGTGGTATGGAAAGCCTATAGTATTTTTCAAAGGCATTCCCACTAATTTATGCTACTAGAATTTTGTTTAATCTAAAATGCAATCTATTTCTAGTAACCTTTCCATTAAAGAATAAATCATATAATAATTCAATTTAGGGCATTACTTTGGGTTTTATCATTATATTGTGGAGACTAACTACCTTAATTTCTAGAAAGTCACCAAGGTATATCTATATAAAAAAGGAAAGCTTATCCTTTGCTCTATAATGCTTGGATGATTTGACCTAGTCTTAAATATTTGAATAGTGTTTGAATTAATGATTAAAATTTGTTAAATCAAATATTGTATCTATGAATTCTTATGAACCTTAAATGGAGTACAAATAGGGAATTTGGATGCAAGATGAAGAAGAAATTGGTGTTATTTGTAAACTCTTGGCTCTATGAAAATCTCATAAATTATTGGTCTTAATTGAATTTTGGATTCATAATATTATCTTGGGATATAAGTTTGAAATGTTTTGGATAGCTTGTTGTAAATGTAATGAGACAAAAATTTATAATTCAAAATATATTTATCTAGCTTCAATTGATACAAGAATTAAATGCATTGATTTTCTAGTTCGTTTGACCTAAGTGTAGAAATGTATTTCAATCTTTAGTATTTAATTTTAATTTTATAAAAATAACTTCCATGACATTCCAATGCCATGTGGCCATTTTCACAAGTTCCTAAATGCGTAGTCATTATAATATGATAGATGTCTATTTTTTGCTCTTTGGAACTTGATCTTGGTGTCTTTATTATTTGATTTTATGTCTACTAAAGACACGTGAATATATATCATTATTTTTTAGGTGTAATAGGTGTAGTATATTTTTACTTTTATCCTTTGGGCCATGGACTAGAGAAATAGTGACACATGGATGGATTATGTTACTCTAATTTCTTGAGATCTTTCATACAAGTACTTCAATTGATGTTATCACCAATTTGTCAAGCTAGTTGGATGATGATAATTGAAAATATCTTGATTCTTCATTGAGGATTTGAGTTTTGTACAATGTGTATGGTGATGTTAGGTTTTAGGGAGAGTGATATGATGACAAGTGTTAATATATTTATGCTCCACTGAAGAAATAAACTTCATATGTTATGCAAGGGCCATCGAGTCACTGATCTAGGGGATGATGAAAAGTAGTAAGATATCACTCCTTAATTGAGGAGTTGAAATTTATATGATATGCATGTACCATTAAGTCATTGAGATAGTGGGGTAATGATAAATGGTAAGATCTCATTTCTTCACCTTCTTGGGAAATGATGTCACCTCTAGATTATTAAGATGGTGACTTATTCCTTTTGTAATGACGCTCGGGTGAGAATAATGTTGTTATGTATCAAGGATGGGCTATGAGATTATCTAGGATATGCTTGAGTATGAAGAAATCTATACAAGACACAAAAGGATAACCATCCACTAGACCCAACAACCTATAAACTCTATTTGTGCTATAAAATTATAATTAATAACATGAATTTAGGAATTTAAGTTAAATTTAAGGAAAATATTAAATCATGTAATTTAGATTAGTCATATATTTGATCTTCTAGTCATGAGAACACCCTATAAACAAAGAAAAAAAACCTATGGATTATGTTTAGGCAAATAAATCAAACCTAAAACAACCAAACATATTTCTTGAGTGTGAGATATATTTGTTTGAATTTAATATTCCTAAAAATTTTATATCATAAAATTAAATCTAAAATTACCTTAAGATCATGTTCAATCAACGTTTTGTCCCAATTTGACAATTTTAAAATGGGGTATGTGTGATAGGGCACAACAATATTATCCATGGGCTAGTATGTTATGTTATAATGGCTTATTATGGTTTATGTTTTCCTTTTTTACTCTTTTTTTGTGTGTGCCTTGCTTGTTATTATAAATAATTGTATTAAATTTTAGAGATTTTGAATATGTTTTATTTATTATGGCACTCATTCTAGATACTGAGAGGGGGGTGAATCATCATATCAACTAAAACTAGTTATTTAAATAATTTTAATGAAAATTAAAAGATATATATAGATCAAATAAAATATGTAGATATCACACACACACACAAATACACATGACACTAGATGTATAGGTGGAAAACACATTAGGAAAAACCATGGTAAAAATCGTTACTAGAATCTACTATCTAATCCATACTCATAGTGAAAACCTCACTGGTTACACATTTAAGGGAACTAACCACAAGGAGACACAAATCTCATGATTTAAGAGCTTTAACTATAAAGAATCACCTACTCCCTAATCTAAACTCTAACTCAACATATATGATGGCACCAACCAAACAGCTCTACTATAGAGATACAACTTCAAATTACAATGTTGATTCATAAAAGAATTCATCTATAACTCTATATTACAAGTCTAATCTATAACTATTCATTCTCTACACATTATCTCTATGTGCCTTTCTTCCTTTCTTCCTCTCTGCCCCTATATCTCTTTGTCTAGTTATATCTCAATTTACTCACTTCATCTCACTCTCACTCTACTTGTTTATGTCTCTATATTTTCTATTCGACACCATTCAAAAATAACTCTAGCATTATTTCCTTGTATCCTATATTTTGTATATATAATTAATTGATCTAGGGTTTTGTATCTTCTCTATGTTCACACTAGTTTTCTAACCCATGATGCTCTATTCTAGACTTAGTTCATTATTGCTTGAACTATAAGTTTACCATGTCTTGAATTCATGCATCGCTATCAAGATTCCTAGTCTCATTACTATCTATAACATTGTTTGGACTCTAGTTTTGATGCCCATGCACAATAGATTTTATTGGTTACATCAATCAATCTCATTGTTTGTGTTGTGATTCATATCTTACTTGCATGTTCCTACATTTGAACATTAGAATGAACATATATTTAAATATAAATCATTGATATTATGTTTGGTGCCATAATATAGTGGTCTTTATTTAAATTGATCAACTTTAAAACATGTCCATTCAATCAATCTCTATTTGAATTATGTGCTCCATTGGATCCTTGTACACTTTTGGACTTTAACTCTTCAATTTTAAAAGACCTCCATTAGATCATTTGATCTAAGCTCCCACATGCCATTGGATCTCCAAAGATGCACAATATTTACTTCTATTTAGTCATTATATGTCAAGATATTTATCCCATTAGGTCCACTCGTTCTGTTGGATCTCTTTTGGACGATCATCTGCTCATCGTCAAATATTCTAACAAGTTTGATCCTTATCTCTGCTTAGATCTCAAGAATATGAAACTTGGAATTATGATGTGCCTTATAAACATTATTGTCAATTATTTCTATTGAAACACTTGGAAATACCACATTGTTCATTGACCTTTTGACATTAAATTACTCTATTGATTTACTATGTAGGGTTTGTGATTGTGACACTTGTCACTAACACATTTACTTGGAGGTCCCTTTGACAATTTGACTTTGCTTCACTTCATTATATCTTTAGCATATGATTAAATTCTAGCTATTGATCAATCTGGGATAAATATAAAGTCTAAAAATTATGAAATATTAAGTCCTTTGATCACTACTCAAGCTAGTAATTTCTAGGTCAAATGGGTCAATTTTATAATGACAATAAAGGTTTAAGTTATAACTTAAGTTATCAGATCCCAATTATATCCAGTCAACATCAAAATAAAACATGCCTATTAATTTTATGAATTAAACCCTTAGGGTTTAATTGAGAAACCCTATTTAGTCTGAGAGTAAAGATAATTCAATTCTAAGCTCATTATTTCTCATTTGAACCTATGAACCATATATTCAAGATGCTCTTGAAAAAACCATAAAAATTATTCTATTTGTTTCTTTAGTAAATGTCCATAGATTTTATTTGTAAATTCAAGACAACTTTGTATGACCTTGTGCAAATTTTGACCAAGTATGGGGACCATTTTAATATGTCAAGAAGGCAAACATTGTACTTACAAAACTCTTATTGCGCTTAGTCGCATGACCTATAATTTAGTGTATAATGTCCTCTTACATAAGATATTCCATCCATATATTTATATAATCCTAAATTATGCATACATGTAGGATATGACATCATAAAAATACCTTCTTAGCTTTTTCTTGTAAACACTATCACAATGCTTGGGATCCCAACTTTGCTCATGCATATCTTTTATCACACTATATCATGTGACTTGAGATTCAACATATAAAAACTAGAAACAAAAATGAATAAACATATATGATCATTTTGTTATAACACCTCCATGTGTAAAAATTCTATCCTCATAAATATGCTTACTTGTCTATGTTTATCCCTTTTGAAAATTTGGCTAAGCATAGAAACTTAGTGATTTTTGTTTGAGTAGCCAAATTTGCATCCCTATATCTTCAAATAAACCTCATCTCATGACTTCAAATTGAGATCATGATAACTGGGGACTAATGTGAGCATAACCATATAACCATCTTCCCTAGACTTATCCAATCATGGTAATGGTGATTCCAATAAACTACCTTATCAAATTTTCCTGTCATAAACCCAAAATGTCTAGATGATCAATACAAAGAACCCTATGAATTCCAATAATGAACAAAATCATTTAAATAATCCTTCACCTTGTATAGTATCCATTTCACATCCTCAAATCACAATACTTAGTCTTGAACATCAATGACATGCTCATAATGTCCCTTTTGACAACATTGATAATCATATTTCCAACAATCTCCCCCTTTGTCATTGATGGCACACTAAATGCTTTGATCTTATAATATTATAATTTTTCTATGGAATTTATTGAATTATATTCTAATTAGTATGGACAAATAAATATTTTAATACCAAACTTGCTCCCTCTTAGGAAATGACACATTTGCCTAATATTCATCTTGGATAATTGCTCTACTTCTTCTTTAACATTTGCACTTTTTCTCTAAAATTTTGTAGAGAGAATTTTCTCTTCTTCTTCCCCTTTTTCATCAATGGAAAAGGGACTCTCTCTAATTGTTTTTCCAAATTTTTATCCCCCTTTATCAATTAAAGGTGTTTATCCAAGAATCTATAATGATCAACTTATTAGAACTTTGTAAAAGTATGCATACCTAAGTTGCCTTTTATCTCTTCTTCTAGGAAAAAATAAAGCTTATATGAGACTCCATTTATACTCATGCCCTATCTCTATGATCTAGTGATGTGATTTAGGATCTATAGACACCTAAATATAGCCACTAATAACCTCCAATTAGGGTTTTGGCCAATTTCCACTCAAAAAGCACAATTTGGCTTTTAAATACTAAAAAATAATAAAAGGTGTGAAATTGACATATTCAAATGCTGATTTTTGATAGGGTATCCCTAAATGGAGCAATGTAATTTATAGGCTAGCTAACTTTGATTAGATCAATTCGAGTCAAAATGCTAATTTTGCACTTGGGTGCTCTGGATTGCTCTTTCCTATAAAATATCTTACATAAGATGTGTGCCTTTGTTATTTGATATTGGTAACATCATAAATGGGATAATGGTTCCAACACATCTAACATGGAATTCCAATTCCAATCTAGTCAAACTTTGGACCAATAACAAAGCATTCTGATCAATTTGAGTAATTTGTACACAAAGTGTGTAAACATGCTCAAGAGTTAATTAACCAAATCAAGGCCTAATAAAAAATTCCATGGAAACTTGTTGAATACTTATTTTTGGAAATGAATATTTAATATCTACATCATCAGGTGACCTCATTTCTTGGGAAGACATCCCTAGGCCATAAATGCCGCAAATATTAGGATTCATGCCCTCCATGCCTCATCAATGCCTTCTATGATGTCCGCCAAGCCTATTTATTACCCCTTATTCCAATGTCATGATGAGGATAATTATGAATTTAATTACAAAAATTGAATTAATCCTCAACCACACATCTCAATCTCAGGATGGATGGTTCAGGTTGATTCTAATCAATCTCAAAAATCTATAAATAGAGAGGCCATGAACATCATTTCTAAGACTTGATATTGTAAATTGTATAATTGATTAAAAATATTTAAGAAATTAGTGTTACCATGCCAAATTGATTCCAAACCAAGCCAAGCCACAAGCCAAAGGTGCCAAGGAGAGATGGAGGTAGCCAAACTTCCATTGTCAAAGAATTCATGAGCATAAGCTGAGCAAGCCACTACTAGAAAGGCATTTGGAGCATCTAAGGAAGGTGAAGGAAATATTGTGTTATATTCCTTACTTTTTAGTTGTGTTTGTCATTGATTTTTGTTAACTAAGCTCTCCCTAGTGTCTAGGCCTAGATATATTATGCTAGTTATTATGTTTCTTTCATTTTGTTTTCATTTTAGAATTAGCATGATACTAACATCCTTTCTTGAGTCAAATTATTAGATCACATAATGGCATGATTGGTGGGACTAGACGTATCTCACACCTAAAAAGATCATTTTACAACTATAAAATATTTATTTGGACCCTTAAAACTCTTGAAAATTGATTTTCTAACTTTATTTTATCATTTTTGGTTGCCACAATTTTATAGAATAACTAACATCGACAAGTAAGATCAACATTGGTTACATGGCTTAACTGGCATTGGTTAGCAAAATGAACATTGTTTAGATTTTAGTTAGCCAAGGTAATTGTCATCAATTGTATATAACTAACGTCAGTCACTGTATTTTTCTAAAAACATGGACTCAAGAGCTATTTTTTCAAAGTTCATTATTTCAAACCAAAAAGAGCTTCAAAGCTAAAGGACATGCTAAAATTTTTGTTATAGGACCAAGATTGATATTTGTTCAAAACATGTTTAAATCACCTTTGCATGTTTAGAAATTGATTAGGAACCTTGTTTTGGTGTTTAACAAAGGACTTATATGTTTTGGTGAATGTTTTCAAAGTTTACAACTAAGACCAAGGGGTCAAATAAACACCACCAAATATTTCATTTTGGGTTTAAAATTGAACACACTTGTCAATTCTTATTTTTAATAGTTGTTTAATTAAATTTTTGTTTGGCAAAAAGAAGAATATTGTGTGTATGCTCTTCTATTTTTACCCTATAGGGAACCCTTGGAATCAAAAGCACCATTCCTATTACAAATAGCCTAGTCCAAGGCTTAGAAAGAAAGTCATGTAAAGCACTCCCCGAAAACTTTTCAAAGTTTGGGTGACCTTTAAAATGACCTTAAAGTCTTTCTACTTTCATGATTTCTTAATTTTTTATGCATCTTGGCTTGTGAGAGGGACTTCATCACCTCCCACAAGTTCTTTAGGGAAGCTTTGACCTGGGGTTTCATCTCCTAGCATTGACTTCCTTTGGATTCTTTGGAGTTTTACACAGGACGTAGTGGTACTTTGGAAATCACACTACACTAATTGAATAATAGGATGTAGTGGTTACAAAAAGGACTAGACCTTTTTGCAACAAGCCAAGTGATATGGACCCAAAATCTGTGCTTTTCTTTTACATTGTTTAGCATGAAAGTTTTTGTGCAATTGATTCCCCTCGATCATTTGAAAACTTTTTAGATCTTAGAAAAATCCCCACTTACCATGAAAGTATTATTGGTGCAAGGTGTCCCTCAAGGTTCATGTCGAAGTAATGTCATTTGAGAGAAGGGGGGTGTAAAAACCCTACTATATAATGCACATTTACTATTGGATGAACACTTAAAATTCTCTCAAATGACGTATATTGATGGATTCCAACAATACCAAGCAACCTTGTTAGTTTAGGATCTAGAAGGGGTTAATTAGTTGGTCTTATCCTAGATTAAAGTCTTGTTTGGATTCAAAACTTGGTGTAAACAAATAATCCAAACCAAACACAGAGTCTAAATTTTTCTTTGAACAAAGAGGTGTTATGTTTCCCATGTGAGATCATTGATTTGCCTTGTTCAAAATTTCATCAAAAGCTTGAGAGTCATATCATCCACTTTGGCATAGTTATGCTACCCAATTGAGTCTATACCTTTACCAAAGTTGTTTAAAGTCATTCAATTATAACCTAAATTGAAAATTGCACCTTTATATGTTCATAAGGTTGATTTGTTAAGTGGGTTCACCATGTGCACTAAACTTGAGGGAACTTAGGTTTAATTTCTAAATTGGGTTGAAGGCCGTTTAAGAATCATAATCATCAACATTTGATAGACTTAATCCATTTTGTGCTAAACACTCACACTTTAAGTCTATGCACCACAACATTTTGAGTCAAGAAAGGTAGTGTTATGTTGTCAAAATTGTAAGAAATCATCTTTGCCTTAGATAGTTTTTGAAACAACCCTTTTTATCACACCTTTTTGGGTAGTATAGCATCATTACACTATCCAAAACATTTTGAATATTGTTTCATAGACCTTCTTGCATAGGGTTCAAATTTGTTCCTACATTTTTAGACCAATCCAAGTATACTTTTGTGATATTTTATCTAAAATAGTTATACTATTCACTTTTATCTAGCTTATTTGTTAAAAGAACCCAATTTTATACCATTTTTTTGTGATAAAATAAATTATTGCTAAAGTGCCTTTTGTTTCATACCTTATACCTAGTTGATCAAGTTCATGTCCAAGAATCAAATTCATAGTGTTTGTTAGAAGTGTGTCAAATCCATTAGATTAAAAATTTCATCTATTTTCAAAGCCTAGTTTTTGACACCATTTGGCCAAGAGTCCTAGCACACTCCTTATTTGAGCCTAGATTTTGACACCGTGTTTGGCCAAAAGACCTAACAACTTTTAAATTCCTAGATTAGATTGATTTGAAAAACTTTGACCTTAAAGTTTGGCATTTTAATTTTTAATACCATTTACTTGCTTATCTTTGTGTGAATAGTGAAATGTTAGATACTTCACACTAGCTTGTTTCCTCATAAAAATTTTCATAAACCTTTTGATCCTTTTTAAAAATCTAGACCGAGTTGGGACGTCATCTATTTTATACATTGTATTTTTTAGAATTTGAAGAAATATTTGACCTTTTATCACAAAATCACTGACTATGGATCCCAACATGTATTCCTACACTCGTAGTGGACTCAAGTATAATCTAGGGATTAATAATGTGCTTACGTAGGAATAAATGGTGCAAGACCCCTATATGGATAATATTGCTTATGAGATGGATTCTTATCCCTCACATAATACTCAATCAGGGGCACAAATTCAAGATTCATTAGCCAAGTATCTAGTTAACACACCACCTTATTCAGAATAGGACCAAGAGTAAACCGTACAATACCTAGCTATAATACCTATAGTGGATGAACTAATAAATCAACAGTCATATTGTACTAATACAACTTCCACATATGATCTATTTTTATTTGATAAACATTTGTTAGAGAACAAAGATGAGATTTTGGTTAAATCAATAGAGGTAGGGGCTAAGTTTCTAGCTAACATCCCCCATGAAAATTTACCAAGTATAGTAAGAGTACCCCATAATATCATTTACAATCAATAGGCTTCTTCTAGAAATCCTATGGCTCTATTCCAAACAACATACCAAGATCCTAATATATTTGATCAAAGTAAAGACATCATGGAAGATCACTTTAACCAAATACAAATAGCATATCAAACACATCTAAATCTGGCATGTGATTTCAATTAGATAAACATGGTAAGTAAGCCTCTCATTGACTTAGTTCATTCAATAGGAGTGTTGATAGAGTTAACTAGACAAGAGAATATAAATTCTAACCCATTCATACAAATCATTTCAATAGATAACTTGATGCATATGCCTATTATTGAAGAAGTGTCTTCAACTTCTACACTAAATAGTGAACCAAACATAGTAGATAATGTGCAAACAATGTCCAGTCCTGATCAAAGTGGTACTAATGCACAAACAACTAGCCAATAATATTTTCTTTTAGTTAATCCTATGAATAGGTCATCATAGAAAGGAGTGGGAATTTCTACACCCCAACCTCAACTAAATTCTTCCTTAAATGTATAACCTATGGGATTAGGTAATCAAACAATAACCAATATTATGCCTCAATGATAGAATGTGATGAATCCTACTCCTCCTCAACAAGTAATGAGTAATATTACATAATAACAAACCCAATCTAGTGTATCAATGCAATATAAGATAAATACATTACCACCTCAATCAGAGGCAACAAATGTTCCACCTCACCAGGTAATGATGAACATACCTCTTCAGTCATAGACTAATATGCCAATCCAAAACCAAGAAATGACTAGTCAACAATGGTCAATGATAGATGCCAAATCTACAACCCAATTTCACTTCCTCATAGGCATTCATGCAATAAAGAGGTCCCCATGTTTCTTAGGTACCTACTAGACAACTATTGGTTCAAAATATGCCACAAATCCAGAGACAAGGTCTTGGTCCACAAGTTCTCACTCAATATTAAGGTTTGATTAGTCAGAAACATGTCCTTTTTCAACCAAAAAAAGCATAGTTTAGTTATATCCCTCCATCCCAACCATAAAATCCTTCAATTCAAACCTTCATCACCAACCTAAAATAAAATATTGCATGACCAAGTGTGTAATTTCAAGTACATCCTAATCCATATAAGCATATTCTTGGTCCATTCCCTAACCAAGCCAATGTACCCTAATAGGTATCTCCATCATACCATGGTCAAAGTGTTCCACTGCTGACCTCTAAACCATCTATCCAAACCCAAATTCTCCCTCAAATCAATATTCTTTCTCATCAATAAAGGATTCACTAAAGGATTCACTAATATTAATTTAACTAATCAAAATCAAGGTACCAATCAGGAAAATGACCAACATCCCATCCAAGGGCAAGCATCACAATCGGCATAGGCCAATAACCACAAAAGACTTAAGCAATTCAACCACAATAGAAATGTTGTGGGAAATGGAATAACTAAATCTCATTATGTGCAAATGGTGCAAAAATAATCTGCACCACCTTTTCAACCTAATCCTACTCAACTATTGCTACAAGTGCAACAACCAAAACCTACACAACAAATATAGTAGCCATTACCATTGTAAATCCCTCTTCCTAAAAGAACCATGTCTACACATCATGTATTTAGTGACCTAAGAGAACTATTGAGTCTATATTTGATAATCTTGATACTACTAATATAAATAGTTCGCCTATACCAAATCATTATCTACAAGGTATTCCTTATCCTAATTGGTACCATGAAAATAAATTCTATGACTATCATCAGGTCAGCAGGCATAATCTATGACGATGTATCCAAATCAAACATTTAGTTGAGAATATGTTGGATAATGGGGAGATAAAATTGGATAATGGTCCACTTCTAATCAAACTCTTGGGATCTATTAAAACCCCTTTCCATAACATAACAATCAATAATATTATAAAAATCAACAACAACAATAACCATTGCAGTAGCAAAATCAATAGTATCAAAATCAAAGGCCAAACCAGTATAATAAACAAAATCATCAACAAAACCCACAACATAACAAAAAAAAAAACCAAGGTCAGAATGGTAACAACCAACAAACCTACCATGCAGTTGCACATGACTATAATACATTTGTAGGTCATATTTTAGGGGGTAGTGTTAATACCATCTTCATTAATCATAAACTAAACACTAATCAGTCTAGACTATTGCTAAATAACAACATTTAGCCAAATTAAATGGACAATCCTTCTTTGACCTAGGAATGCATATAGGCAAACTAGCAAATTAGGACTTCCCCTTTTGGACCTTATATCTACAACTTGTCCTTACCACATGACCACATGCAAGTGGACCGACAACTATGAATTGTACTATCTAGTCCCACGACATTCCTAACATTGGTTAACAATAATGGTCTAGTATTTAATCCTGATTATGTAATCATAACTTGAAGTTCAAAGAACTATCCTAGGCCCACAACCATCTACCACTTTATCTATCATCCAACCAATCATTCAACCTTAGAATAAACCATTCACTACTAACCAAGACAAGAAGTTTGATATTGTGGAACAACTGTAAAAAACACTGGCACAAATTTATATTTTAGATTTTCTATGAATGTCAATAATCCATAAAACATTTTGGATGAGTTTTTTACCTAATCCACTATTTTTAGTGACATATCCCCTGATAAATTTCATTCTTTGGATGGACACCTAGCTTAAGCCCAATAAGTTACATTCAAACAAAGCAATATGTCTTCTCTTGGCCTACTCCATAATAATCCATTATACAAAAAAGTTTATATAAAGCAACATAAAGTCAAACATGTCCTTATAGATAATGGAACAGGCTTCAACATAGTGTCTCTAAAGCTCATCAAGATTTTTGGGTACATAATGGCAGATCTCCAACCAAAAATAATAACCATCAAAGCTTATGATAATCAAGAAAGAGAATCACAAGGGACCATTAGTTTTCTAGTTGTCATTTGGCCTTTGACCCATGATACACTTTGCCAAGTGTTTGATCTTGAGTTATCATACAACAGGCTTCTAGGTAGGCATTAGTTACATGAGATTCATGCATTCCCATCAATGCTACACCAATTTATCAATTTTTCCCACTCAGAGATGGAAGTGAATATTCCAAGAGATTTACACCCATATGAGCACTGCAAGCATCTTGAGGCTGAATTTCAAAGCTATAATTATTAGTATAGTATGAATCCAAGTTCCAAGTAGGATAAAGGAAAATCTATACTAATTGATCCTTCACTAGATAATTTCATAGATCCTAATACCTTGGATTCCCTTTCCCACATGCCACCTCTTGAATCTTCTAATCATTTCACCATTTTAGATAATGGATCGAGAGAGTATGTGACCCATGATACATTTCATTTTTCTATTCTTCATCAAAATCTAAAAACCTTTGGGCAACCTAAATTCACCCAACATATGCATTGGCAACAAAAGAAAAAAGATAAGGAACCTATCACATTTTTACCAGCATCTAACCTAGGACCTAACCCTCTTGAAGGGGATGAATCATGGTTATACAATAACAACAAAGCTAATTTTTATAAAAATTCCAAGTATCCTATTCCTAATAGGATCATGGAGCATCAAAATTATGAAGGAAGAGGCCTCAAACAAAATTAGCAAGGAACCATCAATCCAATTTCCATGATTAAGTATGAAATACCTTATGGACTTAGGTTTAAACTACTTGGGGGTGACCCCACATATCTTAATCAAACTCCCTCACTAGTTACTAGTGATGATGATGCCGATAGCGAAGTAGAGTTTGATCATAGACTCACCTTTAATGACCTAGATAAAACCAACTTGTTTGATAACAATGTCATTTTTACCCTTACCATGGCCATTTATTGTAACTATTTTCCATTATATTATCCCCAAATGATAGATTGAGACCAACAAGAACCTAGTCTATTGATTGATGAGTTCTAAAATGATGAGGCATTTTGTGACTTTTTAGGCCTTAGAGACAATGTTCTATTAGGAGATCACAAATCAAGGTTCTCAATCACATTAGATCCTACAGCCTATATTGGAGAGTGAGTGAACACCCTTAGCCAAAAACAAATAAGTAAAACATTGAGGTCCCAAAATGAAAACCTATTTGAGGCACTTTCTAACCAGGGAAAAAGTAAAGATAAAGGCTAGTCTAGTGGTGAAAACCTATTTCAAGCACCATTAGATGGGGTGTTCATTCCTCTTTGAATTTAGACTAGGAGACCACCAATGATGAGCTTGTCTATGGATCAGAGTTAAACTTTCATTAATAACAAGTATTTGATCAAATTATTTAGGAGTTTCTAATTGTTTTTATCACATGGCCATATCTTCCATTAGGGGACTCAAATTCATCATGTCTAGGTGAAGTTGAAGAGCAAGTCCTAATGGAGGACCCTGACATAATTCAATAGTTGAAGTCACTACCTACTATCCTAGAAGACTATTCAACCCTTCTAGTCAAATCTATAATACAGGTAAATATTAGGACTCCATTAGACCTAAAATTTATAAAATTAGGTTTATCCCTCAGTGAGGAGGAATGTGACATCTTTATATCTTTGTTGAGAGAATTTGTAGATGTCTTTACATGGGCCTAATCTAGCATGCTAGGTTTAGACCCCACCTTGGTTATACACCATCTTGTAGTTATTCTTGATGCCAAAATGATAAATCAAAAGTTACATAAGATGCATCCTCACATTGTTGTATTGGTAAAGAAAGAGTTGGAAAAACTCTTAGAAGTAAGATGTATTAGATCCATTGAGTACTTAGAATGGATCTCTAATGTGGCACTTGTTAGTAAAAAGTCTAAAGGGATCAAAATTTGTACTAATTTTTGAGACATCAACAAAGCTTTTCCTAAAGATGATTTTCCCTTACCTAATATTGACATGATCATTGAATCCATGGCTGGTTATTAAATGCTTTCACTCATGGATGGCTTTTCAGGATAACCAAATCATAATAGCACCATGAGAGCAACATAAAATAACATTCAACACTCCATAGGGAAATTTTTTTTATTAGGTAATTCCATTTGACCTTAAGAATGCTGGAGATACATATCAAAGGGATATGACTATCATATTCCATGATATAATGCATGATATTGTTGAAGACTATGTTGATGACATATTAAGAAAATCTAGAACTAGGGCTGACCATCCAATAGTGTCGTGTAAGATATTTGAAAGATTACAAAAGTACAAAGTTAGACTCAATCCAAATAAATGTGTGTTTGATGTACCTTTAGGAAAATTACTTGGATTTTTCATGTCTCATATAGGTATTGAATTTGATGTAGCTAAAGTTCATGCTATAATTAAGATGCCACCACCAACCAATTTAAAATAACTCCATAGTTTGCAGGATAAGATCCAATCAATCTGACACTTCATCTCTCAGTTATTAGACAAGTTTCATCAATTTATACACCTTTTAAAGAAGGGAGTTGCATTTCATTGGGATGATCACTGCCAAATAGATTTTCAACAACTCAAAGACTATCTTATTAATTTTCCTATTTTATTACCTCTTCTGCCAGGAAAGCCATTTTTTTATACTTATCAAATACCGATCATACTCTAGGGGCACTCTTGGCTCAACATGATGACAAAGGAAAGGAACATGCCATATGCTACCTAATCCATACCTTGGTTACATATGAAAATAACTATGCACTTGTTGAAAAAGCTTATCTAGCCATGGTCTTTGTAACTTAGAAACTATGCCATTACATGTGGAATAATAAGACCATGGTCATTTCAAAAGTAGATCCACTCAAGTATCTGCTATCTAAAATATATTTAAATGGAAGGATGGCTAAATATATCATGCTTCTTAGTGAGTTTGACATAGAGTATGTCAATCAAAAGGCAATCAAGGGACAAGTTCTTGTAGATCAACTTGTTGAAGCACCTCTTATAGACACACAACCACTCATGTTTCAATTTCTTGATGAATATATCATGACTTTCATTGACACACCCCTTGAAGAGTATCCCTAGAAACTATATTTTGATGGTTTATTCTCTACACATTGATCAGGGGTAGGCCTATTGTTTATTACACCATTGGGGGGTCTAATCCCTAAATCATTCAGAATCAACTTTCCTTGTACAAACAACATGACCAAGTATGAAGCAATTATTTTAGGACTTTGATAATTAATACATTAGAATATATATCATCTCCAAGTTTATGTTGATTCTCAATTTATCATCAATCATGTTACAAATCATTTTTGGACCAAAGATGACAAGTTGGTTCCATATAAAGCCATGGTCGACACTCTTAAATAATAAATTGTCAATATTCAATTTAAGCACATATCAAAGGCTAGTAACATAACTAAAGATGCCATGGCTACTATTGGCTCTCTAATTCAAAAAATAGATAAAGCTAGAGAGTATTAGTTCCTTGTCAAGAATTTGTCAACACCAACTCATGAACCTTCAACCATTTCCATGATTTGTGATATTGTTGATCATAATTCTATCTAGTACTCAAACCTTTACAACTACCTTCATAGCCAATTTATTCCACCTAACCTATCTAAAAAACAAACTAAAGCCTTCTTTCATCATTCCACTCATTATACTCTACTTGGATCCACCCTTTACCATCATAGTTTTGATGGAACTCTGCTTCATTGTTTAAACTCAGTAGAGTCTACACTAGCTTTAAGAAAAAATCATGGAGTGTCTGGAGCTCATTCTAGTAGTATATTCCTATCCAAAAATATTTTGTGTACTAGTTATTATTAGCCCACAATAGATGCAAATGCCACTACATACATAAAAAAGTGTGACAAATTTCAATGGTATGCTAATCTGATTCATGCCCTAGAAAAAACTTTAAAACTGATGTTGACACCATGGGCATTTTCTACATGGGGAATTGACCTCATTAGGAAGATTAACCCCACTTGATCTAATATCCATAAACATATCCTTACTATCATCGAGTATTTCAGTAAGTGGGTTGAAGCTATACCCCTCACTTACATGACTAGAAAACAAATTTCCAAATTCATTTTCAACCACCTCATTTGGTGTTATGGTATCCCCTCTAACATTATATCTGGTAATGGATGATCATTCAAGAATAAGGATGTAAAATATTTATATACTAAATACAACATCACACAACATTTTTCTATAGCATATTATCCTCAAGGTAATGGCCAAGCTGAGGCATCCAACAAAACCATTGTCAACATTCTCAAAAAGATTATCAATGATGTTGGTCATGATTGGCACCTTTATATATTTATTTCCCTTTGGGCATACCATACCAATCATCATACCCCCATAGGAGACACTCCATGCTCACTTGTTTATGGTACTAAATCTATCCTTCCCATGGAGTTCGAATTACATTCACTATGAATCTCTTTCAAGCTTGTCCTAGATGATCATGACTATGAAGTAACTTACCTATAAGGGCTAGATCTACTTGATGAAAAATGCATATCCATGCTCAAAAATCTTCAAGCATATCAAAATTGACTCAAAGGACAATATAATTAGTGTGTTAAGTATAAAACATTTGAACTTGGTGATCTTTTTCTTAAATAAAACCAAAAGAATACCATGACTGAGAAGAAGCATAAAGGGAAATTCAAACCAAATTGGACAGGGACTTTCATCATCACTATAGATTATGAATCAGGAGCATATAGGCTTGCCACACCAAATGATGATGAACTTCTATAGTTGATGAATATTATTCATCTCAAGTGGTACTATGCTTGAATGCTAAGGTGTATTGTCTATAAGGACCATTTTAGTTATGCCATTTTATCACTATTCTTCTTTATAAAAATACCATCCTTATCCCTCTCTTCACTGTATCCACTTTTTTCTTTTATTTTATTGACCCAATGTCTTCTAAAGCCTAGCTTTTTTGACCTTGTTTTTTGTCATTCATTACATAGTTTTAGCATCGAGGTATCTAATCAATTCATCAGTTAGTTCAATTACTTCATACAAAGAGAATATTTTGGGATAGTGTGATATAAGTTTTAGTATTTTCATCCTTTGTTTGTTATTCCTTTCTTACAATCGGTCTTGCTATTAATTATAACTACCTTTGGGAAAATTAGTACCATTATTCTATGCCATTATGTCTTAGTTATAATTGCCTATAGGTAAACTAGGGGCAAAATTAAGCCTTGGTGTACCAACTTGACACTTCCTATACTATGCTATGCCTTTTTACCAACTATGCCTATTTTTGTTTGAATTTAATACTACACTCATCGAGTTCCTCCAATATAAAGGTGGAACTACAGTGACTTGAGGTCCTAATCTGGGACTATGTAGGTAGCACTCAATACTTCCTGATGTTAGCTTAGTCATCCTTCTCCACCATGCTCTCACCATTTTGTGATCAACATAAGCCATGCTCTCACCATATTGTGAGTAACCTAACTTTGAATGTTCTCACCATTTTGTGACCTTGAACCATTTGATGTCTCGTCATTCTTGATCGAGTTGAGATACCTCCAAAACAATTCCAAAAACATTTGAAAAATCATTAGAAAAGAACAAAAATATTGACCACTTCTTTACCTTAAGGATTCTAGGAAACCTTACTAAGTTACAAGTAAATCACTTGTCATTTAGTTTCCCCATCCTTTTTGGCCTTTTTCTCTCATGCACTTGCCATTTTGCAAGACCATTCCTATTATTCTATCACATCCATTCTATTTATTTTCATCAATTATAAATTTCTTCTCATTCCCTGGGAGAACTACATTTAGCCTAAAGTTTTTTATTGGATATTATACTCATGGAACTATGTAGGTAGTGTCCACTTTCCTATTGCATATGGAGATAGCTCAGCCACCCACTTCCTTTTCTTTTACTCCACCATTTTGTTCATTTGTTAAGTTGTCACCTATTTTCTAGGGGCAATGTTCATAGGGTTTTTGTTGTATTATTTTTTAATTTTTTTTCTATTTATACATATTTTGTTTGTTTTTCTACCTATTTTTTTGCTTTCAACACTATTTCCTTGATTCAATTTATGTGTGTTTATTAAGTGATTCCTTGCCAAAACTTATACTTGAATTCATCCATATTCATATGTTTACATTGTCATCATGGTTTCTATTATTAGTGCATTATTTTTTATTGAGTATTGGATTACGAGAGTTAGTCCTCATGCATATTTCAGCCAAGTCCTCATGATGTTATATCATGATGCCTACCGACATGTGCTACAATAAACTTTAGATTCAAGAAGTCTATTTAGCAATGGTAACATCTCTTTAACACTGACATCTTTATTCAATCCTAATCATATCCCAAATAACATAATTAATCATAAAATAATTTAAACTTTTATTAGTTCAGATGAGCATCTCCTTACTAGTAGGTTGTTCCAATTCATCATTACCCTCTATGTTAAGTTATCATCATCCTTGGCCAAGTTTATCGTTTTTGCCATAATCAAGGTCCAATGATTATAACTACCTATGGGTAAATCATTACACACCATCTTTGGGAAAATCATTTTTTTGTCACCACTTTACTTTTTCTACCCATACAGGGGCATGCAATTATTTATCTATCCTGACTAGGGCAGCTCCATCTTATTAATGATTATAACTCCCTTTGGGCAAATCATTATGTTATCATACCATGTTGCCACTATTGGGGTATAATGTTTATAACTGATTTTGGGAAAATCATTGCACACCATCCCAAATACATTTTCAATGATTTTGACTAATTTTTAGTATCATTATGTTTTCACCCCATTATCCTTCCTTTATTTGGTCCCCTCATTTCACTTTTTTCTTTTCAAGGGACTGTTTGTTGACCTGTTTGTGCCAACCATTCCCTGAAGGGGGCATCATATAGTTAGTTTATCATCATTACACTTATAGGCATAACATGACATTTTCATTCTTTGAAAAGATGTTACTATGTTTATAGCTTACAATGCCTTCCCAAACAAGGGCAAATGGTAGACACCTAAATTTGGCCACCGATAACCTCCAATTAAGATTTTGGCCAATTTCCACTCAAAATGCACAATTTAGCTTTAAAACACTAAAACATGCTAAAAGATGTGAAACTGACATATTCAAATGTTTTTTTTGGCAAAGTATCCCTAAATGGGGTAATGCAATTTATGGGCTAGCTAACTTTGATTAGATTAGTTTGAGTCCAAATACCAATTTTGTACCTGGGTGCTTTGGATTGCTTTTTCCTATAAAATCTCTTACAAAAGATGCAAGCCTTTTTTATTTTATATTGGTAACATCCTAGATGGGATAACAGTTCCAACACATCTGACATTGACTTCCAATTCCAATCCATTCAAATTTTGGACCAATAATAAGGCATTCTAATTAATCTAAGTAATTTATGAAAAAAGTGCTTAAACATGCTTAAGAGTTAATTAATCCAAATCAAGACCTAATCAAAAATTCCATGGAAAGTTGTTGAATACTTATTTTTGGAAATGAATATTGAATATATGTATCATCAGGTGACCTCATTTCTTGGGAAGACATCCCTAGGCCATAAATGCCATAAATATCAAGATTCATGCCCTTCATGCCTCATCAATGCCCTCCATGCCTCTTAATTTCCCCTTCTTCTAATGTCACGATGAGGATAATTATAAACTTAATTCTAAAAATTGAATTAATCCTCAACCACACATCTCAATCTCAGGATGGATGGTTTAGGTTGATTCTAATCAATCTAAAAAACATATAAATAGAGAGGCCATGAACATCATTTCTAAGACTTGAGAATGAAAAGTTATAATGAAAAATTGATTACAAAGCCTTAAGTAATTAGTGTTACCATGCCAAATTGATTCCAAACCAAGCCAAGCCACAAGCTAAAGGTGCCAAGGAGAGATGAAGGTAGCCAAACTTCCATTGCCAAAGACTTCATGAGCACAAGCTAAGTAAGCCACTACTACAAAGGCATTTGGAGCATCTAAGGAAGGTGAAGGAATTATTGTGTTTTATTCCTTAATTTCTAATTGTGTTTGTCATTTTTTTCTGTTAACTAAGCTCTCCCTAGTGTCTAGGCCTAAAGATGTTATGCTAGTTAGTGTGTTTCTTTTAGTTTATTTTTATTTTGGAACTAACATGATACTAACCATCCTCTCTTGAGTCAAATTCTTAGATCACAAGATCTACCACTCACAACTTCTATCTTAGATACTAAAATTTTTCCTTAGAAATAAGTTTGATGAATATGTCTATAACCTAATCCTGAGTTAGCACATACTACATTATGACCTCTTGATTTGCAACCCTCTCTCTTAATAAGTGATACTTAATTGATATGTGCTTGATTTTAGAATGCATCACTAGATTCTTTGATATAATAATATTACTTGGATTATCACAAATAATAGAGATAGATGACTTGTACTCTACTTTAATATCTTTAGTGTTTGTTTCATCTAAAATACTTGAGTACAATATGCCACTGCTACCACATACTTTGTTTCCATTGTATAAAGAGTCACTAACTCTTGGTTTTTGCTCAGTCATGAAACAAGACTATTTCCAAGGAAAAATGCAGAACCAGTGGTGCATATTCTATCATCCACACTTCCTACCCAATCAAAATTTGTATAAACTATCCAAAAAAAATTCACCTTTGGGATACCACATCCATAGTCAATTATTCTCTTGATGTATCTAAATATCCTTTTCACTACATTGACATGTGATGCTTTGGGATTAACTTTAAATCTAGTAACCATGAACACTAATTACATGATATCTAGTCTTGTTGTAGTTAGGTATAATAAGCTACATAGCATTGATCTATACATAGTTTGATTTGCATCAATGGACTCATCCTTTTTGTTCAACTTTGATCGAATTATCATGGGAGTACTAACTGGTTTGCTATCATCCATTCCAAAATTCTTGAGCATTTACTTTTCATACTTGGTTTGGGATATGAATATCCCTTCATTAGTTTATGCTATTTTTAACCAAGGAAGAAGGAAAGTTCTCCAAGCATAGACATCTCAAACTCACATTGCATTTATGTAGAAAATTCTTTGCACATTTAGTTATTTCTACCACCAAAGATGATGTCATCTACATAAATAACAATAATCAACATATGCTCACCTTCTAATTTGAAGTACATATTATTATCTACACACCCTGTTGAAACCTTATTTTTGTAGTTATTGGTCCAATCTTGAATACCATGCCCTAGGTGCCTATTTTAGACCATACAATCCTTTATTTAGTCTGCATATATAATCTTCTTATTCTAACAACTAAAAACCTTTAGGTTGTTCTATGTATACTTCCTCTTCTAGGTTTCCATTCAAGAAATCATATTTAATATCCATTTGATAGACTTTGAATTTCTTGTAAATAGGGAATGCTAGAAACATTCTTATAGCATCCAATATAACAACTAGAGCAAATTTTTCCTCAAAGTCTATGCCCTCAACTTATGCATGTCCTTTACACACCAATCTTACTTTATTTCTTATAATAGTTCCATATTCATTGAGATTATTTCTAAAGACCCACTTTGTACCTATTACATTCATGTTAGAAGGTCTTGGAACTAATTGCAATGTTTTATTCTTTTCAATTTGACTCAATTATTGTTCCATGTATTGTAGCCAGTTATTATCCTTACTGGCTTCAATATAGCTCTTAGGCTCAATTTCAGATATTAGAACAAAACTTACTTGCTCCTTATTTATTTTAGCTCTTCTCCTTGTCTAAAATCCTTCAATCTTATTACCAATTATTGTTTCTTTAGGATGATGCTTTTGAACAAATCTTGGAGGTGCCTTTTCATTCGTTTATTTAATCTCTTCATTATCTACTTCTTCTTCAAGATCTAATTCTTCAATACTAATTTATTTTTTAGGTTCAAAAAATTTCAATCCTTCTTCAACCTTGACATTTATGCTCTCTACAATATTGTGTATCCTTTTATTGTAACATACATAGAATTTGTTTTGAGTGGAATAATAAAAAAATATTCATTCATCATATATTGATTCAAATCTTCCCTATTTGTCTTCTTTTCTCTTGATGTAGCATTTGCTTCTAAACACTCTAAAGTACTTAAAAATGGTAGTCTTTCCATATCATAGCTCATAGAGAGTTTTGTCACTATTTACCCTTAGCTGAACTATATCCAAGATGTATATTGTTGTTTAGACTATTTCTCTCTAGTATCCATTAGGGAAATTGGCCTCTTTTAGCATTATTCTGGCCATCTCTTTGACTATCCTATTATTTATATCAACAAATCCATTTTGATATGGATTCCTTGATACAGATTAATGCCTTTTTATCCCATGCTTCTCACAATACTCTTTGAACTCATTTGAAATGATTCTCCACCTTTATCAGATCTTAAGCATTTGATTTTCCATCTAATATACCATGGCTCTAAAGATCTTGAATCTTTCAAATGCTTAAGACTTGTCCTTAAAAAAGGTTACCCATGTCATTATTGAGTAATAATATATAAATAATATGAAGTATCTTTCTCCCTTAGATACTCTTATCTTATTAGGACCACAAAGATCAATATGAACTAACTCTAAAGACTTTGTAGTTACATACTCCTATGTTTAAAATTTGACCCTTGTCTGCTTGCCTAGATGACATTCGTTAGAAGTAGTGTCTGTAGGTTTGGTTCTCTTGGGTATGTGTTTGAAACACTTATTTGTGATTAATTTTACATGTTTATCAAATTTAACATGATCCTTCTTCTATGCCATAACCAACTCTCATCAATCTTTCTTACCAAGTAGCTATTACCATTCACTTCAACAAGATTAAGATATTGCTTTCAATACTTTTCCCTTCCACAACTAATATTATATATCTCATTAAATTACATCTTTATACATCAAATGTGACATTATATCCATTGTCACACATTTGGCTGACACTTAGCATATTATGCTTCAATCCTTCAACATAAAGGACATCATGTGTAAGCAGTTTTCTATCTATGTTAAAAATTACTTTGCCTTTGATCTTTAATAAAATGTTGTCTCCAAATTTGATATATCATTCCTTAAATTATATAAATTTGATTAAATTTCTCTTGTCACCAGTCATATGATTTGAACAACCACTATCTATCACCCATTAATTCTATTCCTTGGCATGGAGTGCAGATTGAGTAATCATAGATTGATTTTTCACCTTCCACACATCCTTGGGTTTCTTATTTGGCTTATTTTTTTCATTTTCAAAGACTTGTGAACCTTTATTCACACTAGGAGGCATGCCTTTATTTACACTATGTACTTTTAATCTTAAAAATCTAGTTCTACATTATTTAGCTATATGACCAAAATTATTTCAATTATAGCATATTACATTTGTATCTAACAAAGGAGAAAATGAATTTATAATTAATTTTTTTTCTCCTTTTATGTACAAAAATAAAATAAATAGCCCTATTACCAAACTAATTATAGGTATAACAATAACCATAGAAAGATAAGGAATACCTACTCATTGCTTTTTTTGGTGTTAGATGAGGAGGTCTTCTCAAGAAGGGATTCTTTAAGTCCATCACCTTTGTGTAACCATATGCATCTTTCTTGAGTTTGTAGAGATTGAATCATTGTCCTTATTTAATTTTGGCTTCTTTTCAACTTTCTTCTCATCAGTAATACTTGTATCTTTTTTTGTATCCTTACAAGCTTTCTCTTCCTTTTCTATTGATTCTCCTTCTACTTTGAAGTTGTCATATAGGTTAACAGATGTACTAGCTATAGAATTTTTTCCTTTCATAACCAAGACCTAATATATCTTTTTAAGGCTTCTAAGAGTTGATAAATTCATCAAAAATGTATAATCTTCCTATCAACTCAAGACTTTTGTCTAGTTGTCCTTTATCTTTCTCAAGCTCTTTTCTCAAAGCCATTGTCTTTTCCTCTAGCTTCATACATTCAATAGATTTGGATTGTAGTTAAATTTTTACAAAATCTTCTATTATTTTAGCCTCTTCAACTTGTGTCTTAAGGCTAACCACCATTTTATCATATTTTTGAAGTTTTTTGGATATTTTCTCAATTTCCTTTTATCTAAGCTTCTTCTATTTTGAGTTCTCTTTTCTTAGCTTGTCAATTTCCTCTAAGGCATAGATGAGATCACACTCTAAATCCAATTCTCATTTTTATTCTTCATATTAGTCTTAGACTTCTTCTTCATGCAAATAAGTTGATTCTATTATCATGTATAGGACTTATTTTTCCTCAACCACAAAAGCACAGTCTTGATGATCATTAAAATTATCACTGTCATCCATTGAATCATTTTATTCTTTTGTGTATAGGAATTTCTTGATTTTGAAGAATTTATTCATTTTGGGATAGTAGGTTTTTAATTTTTTATTACTCTTTGCTTGCTCAAAGTTATCCTTTTTATTGTGAGAGTATTTAGAAGTAAAATGTCCTACTTTACCATATTTAAAGCATTTAAAGGATAAATTAGCTCTATACTTTCCAAATCCTCTCTTTAATATTTTGAAAAAGTTAGCTTCTTCTTCAATAGTCTCCTTAGATTTGGATGTAGGTTCTTCTACATTTACTGGTTTATATGCTTTGAACATAGTTTTTCTCTTGAAGGTGTTTGCTTCTCCCAATCTCATTTCATATGCAGTGAAGGTTCCATGTAATTCACCAATAGTGACTTTATCCATATCTCTTAGTTATTTTATTATAGCTATTTTTGAGTCATAACTTGATGGTAGAGATATTAGGACTTTATTGACAATGACTATTTATTTCATCTCTTCTCTAAGGCCTCTAATTACATTGACTATTTCATCCACTCTTAGGAGATAGTCTATAATTTTCTCTTCCTCATTTATTTTAAGGATTTCAAACTTGCCTTTATAATTTTGTAGCTTGGCCTACTTTACCTTGTCATCTCCTTCATAGATGCTCTTTAGTTTATTCTAGATATCTTGTGTATTTTGATAATTCATCACTTTGAAAAACTCTAAATTAGATAATCCATAGAGAATAACATTCTTTACCTTAGCATTGCTCTCATATGCTTTCTTGGTATCCTAATAAATAGGATTTTTAGTAGGAGATGTATATCTATTTACCATAGACATCCATACATTAAACCCTAATGAGGATAAATAAGATTCCATTCTTATGATCCAAAATGCATAGTTTGATCCATCAAATAGAGATGCTTTTTTTTATGAAGATTCTCCTTGACTAGCCATTTGTGTTCACCATTCTAAGATATACTTGAGATTATTAAGCTTCTTCTAAGGAACCTGGGCTATAATAACAATTATTGGAACACAACTAAATACTAAGTGGGGGGGAGGGGGAGTGAATCAATATACCAATTAAAACTATTTCTTTAAATAATTTTAAAGAAAATTAAAAAATATATGTAGATCAAATCAATTATGTAGAGATCACACATACACAAATACACATGACACCAGATGTATACATAGAAAACCCATTGGGAAAAAACATGGGGAGAATAAATGCTAGAATTTACTATTTTAATTAAGCCTCATAGTCAAAACCTCACTAGTAACACATTTAAGGGCACCAAGCCTAAGGAGACACCAATCCCTTGATTTAAGAGATTCAATTATAAGGAAGCACCCACTCTATAATCTGAGCACCAACTTAACTTTTTTGATGGAACCAACCAAACAAATCTATTATGGAGGTACAACTCCAAATTATAATGTTGAAACATAAAATAAACTAGCTCTAATTCTCTATTACAAGTCTAATCTATAACTTCTCATTCTCTACACAGTATCCCTATGTGCCTTTCTTTCTCTCTACCCCTTTGTCTCTGTGTCTAGATATATATTTCCATTTAATCACTTTATTTCTCTCACTCTGATTCTTTGTGTCTCTATATTTTATATTTGACACCATTCAAAAATAACTCTAGTAGTAGTAACCCATATCCTAGATGTTACATATAAGTAATTGATCTAGGGTTTCATAACTTCTTTGTGTTCACACTAGTTTGCTAAAACATCATGCTATGTTTTAGACTCAACTCATTATTAATTTAACTGTAAGTTTCCCACATATTTATTTCATGCATCACCACCATGATTCCTGGTCTCATTACTATTAATAGCATTTTTTAGACTCTAGTTTTGATGTACATGTACATTTATATAGATTTGATCATCTACATCAATCAATCCCATTATCTGTGTCATGATTCATGTCTCACTTGCATGTTCCTACATCTGACCCTTAGACTAAACATATCTTTAAATATCAATTATTTATCTTATTTTTGGTAAAACAATTTAATGGTATTTATTTAAATATTTAAACTTTAAAATGTGTCCATTTGATTGATCTATCTTAGACTTATGCACTCTATTGGATCTTTTTATGCTTCCAAACTTTAATTTTTCAGGTTTAAAATGCATCTACTAGATCATTTGATTTGAGATCCTATGTAATGTTGGATATCAAAAGATGTATGGTCTTTAATTATATATAGCTATTACATGTTGATCTCTATATCCCATAAGGTCTACTCACTCCATTGGATCTCCTTCGCATGATCATCTACTCGCCATCAAATCTTATGACAAGCTCGATCCTTATCTCTACTTAGCTCTTGAGAATGTGACACTTGGCATTATTACATGATTTTTTCACATTAATATTAGTTCCCACTATTAATATACTTGGAAATACTACATTTATCATTGACCTTTTAACTTTAAACCATTCTATTGATCTATTTTGTAAGTTTTGTGATTGTGACACTTATCACTAGTGCATTTACTCGAAGGTCCCTTTGACAATTTGACTTTATTTCACTTCATTAGATATTTAGAATACATTTAAATGATATCCATTGATCAAGCTAAGACAAATATAAATTCTAATACTTATGAAATATTAAGTCCTTTGATCACTATTTGAGCTAGTAATTATTAGGTTTAAGGGGCGAGTTTTACAACAATGACAAAGTCTTAAGTTATAACTTAAGCTCCCAAATCCTAGTTATAACTAGTCAGCATCAAAATAGAACATGTCTATTGATGCCATGAATTAAAACCTTAGGGTTTAACTAAGAAATCCTATTTAGTATGAGAGCAAAGATAATTCAATTCTGAGCTCATTCCTTCTCATCTGAACTTGTGGACCATATATTTAATTTGCTCTTGAAAAACCCATAAAAAATATTTTATTTTTTTATTTTGAAAATGTCCATAAATGGTATTTTTGAAATCATGACAAATTTTCAGGACCTTGTACAAACTTTTACCAAGTATGGGGACCATTTCAATATGCCTAGAAGGAAAACTTTGCACTTGCATAACTCTTATTATACTTAGTTACATGACTTATAATTTAGTGTATAAGATCCTCTTACATAGGATATTTCATCCATATATCTATATTATCCTAAAGTCTTCATACATGTAAGATATGAAATCATAAAAATACCTTCTCAACTTTTTCTTGCAACCTACAAATTTGACTGTGGGAAAACACTGTTAAAATGCTTGAGAGCCTAGCTTTACTCATACATATCTTTTATCATACTACATCATGTGACCTAGGATTTAATGTATAGAAACTAAGCACAAAAATGAACAGACCCATATGATAATTTTTTCCTAAAACCTCCATGTGTGAAAATTATATCCTCATCAATATGCTTACTTCGCTCTATTGATCCCTTTTGCAAATTTGGCTAAGTATAGAAACTTAGTGATTTTTATCTGAGTATCCAACTTTTCATCGCCATATCTTTAATTGCACTTCATCTCATGACTTTAAATCTAGTGCATAACAACTAGGGACTAATGTGATCATAACCATATGACCAACTCCCCCAGACTTGTCCACATGTGGTAATGGTGATGTTAGCAAATTGCCTTCCCACATTTTCCTGTCATAGACCCAAAATGTCTAGATGATCAATATGAATAATCATATGAATTTCACTCATGAACACAAACATTCCAATCATCCTCATACTTTTATAGGATCCCTTTCATATATTAAAATCATAATACTCATTCTAAACATTAGTGACATGCTCATAATGTCCCTTTTGACATCACTGACAATCATATTTCCAACATGTTTGTCTATTGTGACATTTATTTATGTCATTTTATGTTGTACATTGAAATTTGAATATGTCATTTCTTGATTTTTGGATATTTGTATAAGTCATTTCCCTTGAATTTTGTTCATTTGAACATGCCCATTATGTATGGCCCCTTTGGACTATTATCTATTGATTCTATTTTAGTTCCTCTCATGTGTGTGCTTGATTGTTATTGAGCTTGTACTATTACTATATATATGTTACCATGATTCACATTATGCATTTTAGGACTTGATTTTATCACATTATTTATGCTTCAGTGATAAATCTACCTTGACATGTTTCTTATATATGCTACATGGTTCATACATATATTATCTTATCCTTTTGAGGTAAGGTGACTACCAGTTTCTACTTCATCTCACATCAAAAGGGGGACATATTAGTGGGTGCATGATATAATTTAATATATTTATGTATATAGTGGGGGGCATGTTATGGAAACATGTTATCCATACTTACATAGTTTATAAATTGGCTAAAAATCATAGTTATATGATTCAAATAGACACATGTCATAGAACTCTATAAATCAGTACCATGTTATAACAAGGTTTCATCTTGAGACATATATAAGGTGAATATGATATGAAAATGGCACCTAAATAAAAATAAAATCATTTTAATATTTCAAAACACTTTATGCACTATCATCACCAACCAAGTTAGACCTTTATGGACTATATGGAGCCAATATACTGTAGTAGTTGGTTCACTTTTTTTTATGGTTGATATGATTAAATAACTCAATATTTCTAATTTTATAGGCTAAACTTGATTACATCATCCAACCTCACTAGTTTTATGGTGTGAGTTGACTTGGTTCACTCCAACTCACTAGGTAATATATATGATTGGGTTGTATGGTTGAGCTAATCTCAGCTACTAAGTGGTAACTCACCTTTAGCTCCAAGGTTAGGGGTAAGTTTTATCCTTAAAATTTTATATATTTATGCACATTTTATATTTATATTAGTCCTAATATCAAATCTAATAGTTCATAATGATACATGTTTTCAAATAAAATTATGAAAAGGCAACATAGTTGCATCAATACATAGGCTAGTTGCCAACAAAACACTCAAGTTGGACTCATGTGAAGGCAAGGTGTGTTACACACACCAAGGTATGAATTTATTTTCCTTTAAAGTAGATATTTCATTAATATATTAAAAGGGGCACAAATTTAAACACTTTTTTTTAATTATATATCACTTCAATCTTGTACACTTGGAAAATATAGATCTTGGTAATTCCTCTCATTTCTAGACATTTCCACTACTAAAAGTCTCACATACACTATATCTCTAAGACTATTTATTATATATATATTAGATTTACCAATGTTATTTTAATTAATGTGACCTTATATCATGTTCACAATTTTATAAACCTATTTATCTTCTATTTCTTCAAGTTATAGACATGTTCCTATTTTCCAACTACCTAGACACTTACATCTTGATCAAATGCCTACATCAATGTAAGTGTGTTATCCCATTTCAAGTTTCCAATGCCATGAAATTCATTCAATTTTCAAATTTAATATGTTACCTTGGTCTACCTTATTAAGTTTATGTGATATATTCTCTAAATGGATATATATATATATAAGAGAAATCCTCATTTATTTAAAACCTAGCACCCAAAAAAAAAAAAAAAAAACTCAGAATGAAAATTTAAAAAGGCATTAAATCAAGCACTCAAGTGAGTAACACTTCCCTATTTTCTCGTATTTCCATATAAGCCCTATGGAAAACACATCTATAAGTTTAAAGTACTGAAGGAACATCCCATAAGATAGGTCACCATTTTACTTAATTATCACATATTGCATCCTTATGCAACTAAAATAAACCATGTAAGGGATAAATAAATACATCTAAAGATGTATTAATAGTATTGGATAGTTATGTAGTGCTTAATTAAATAAGAATATTTAATGTAGCTCAACATTATGTGCCCACTAACCCATTTTTCCCATTACTACTATGAAGATGAATAACTAGGGTTTTTCTATTTTACAATGAGAAATAACCCATGACGTATATTTGAGCACACTATAGTGAATGTGACATAAAATTTAGAACATTCTAGGTGGTTGTATCCATATCCAATAGGATATTCCATATAGAACATCTTATAGCTAGGTTAGATAAAAGCATTGATGTAGCCATCTAAGGTCAATATAAGTGTTGGATATAGAATTTGATAACTAATCTAGAATCCTCTTATAGTATTATCCCTTCATCTTTTAGATTTAGATCTGTATTAACATCAAAGACTATTAAGTATCCTATTTTAATTATCATTGAAATATCTACCATAGTTCTATTGTCTAATTATATCATATCTCAACATAGTAAATTCAGTATATGTTTGTGATTTATTATTTTTGGGAATAATGGAGTTTTATTCGTACTTAATAAATGGGTCTAAGTAAAAGAAATAAATAAATAATATTCCTAATTAAAGATACTAATTTGTGAAATTAAATTGTAATTAGACATTTTCTAAAAATAGTATTGAGAGAGAGAGAAAATTAAACTTATTTTATTCTAGACTATTTTGACTGAGACGAGGTCTATAAATTTATGTGCAGGCTTGGGACACAATCACAAACAAAATCATGAACTTCAATTATTTATTAGATAGGAGTGATGGAATTTGACACCCTGGGAACTGATGCTATAGTCCTTATTTGATGTTTTTGTCTTGAATATTTAAGCTTTCTAGGTTTTTTTTGCCTGCTCAGTGTGAACCTATGTACTAGTTTTTATGTATTCACTATCAACATAACTCCTTATAGAGCTGATTATTCATGTAATTATATCTTCTATGAAATTAAATTAAACTATGCTAAATGGAGAAAAGGGGTTAGTGTGTGTAAGATGCACTAGACATGCTTCACACCTCATACGTCGGCATTTTGCCTACATACCAATACTCTAAGGAGGGATCAAGACATATGTAGTTCTCCCTTTAACAATGCTTTGTGTAATAGTGAATGAAATACAAGAACTGCTAACACTAGGTATGATTGAGATGAGTAGGGATTGGTGTAAGGACTTGAATTAGTTTAAAAGTGTATAGGCTAGCTATATGTAGAGAATAAGGAAGATTGCTTGAGTGGTCTTGTTTGTATTATCACTTTCTTGAATGATATTTGCCAACCCTTTCCAAATGATCTTTGAATGGGCTTATTTATGTATCCATTTATCATGGGTTAAATGAATTCATGTTAGGCTGACTTGATTGAAGATAAGGATTTGGAAGGAAATGAGTGTTGGAGCCTAAAATACACTTGGACAATAACATCAAAAGCTGGACACCTTAGGGTCTAGTGCTAGTGTCTAAGTTGGGTCCTATTATCTTGAGTAGTTTAGGCCTAGGGGGATGGATAAGTCATGAAGAGAGGGTCTTGGCTTAGCTGGGATCAAGTCTAGAAGGCCACAATTGACTAATAATTAGTGAAAGTAAGCCTAAGAGGGTCATGAGAGCAAGTAAGAGAGACCTAAGGATTGGGTGTCATTAGCCATGCTAAAGTTACATTTTTTTTCATTTTATATGACTACATTTCCCCCCCTTATTCTATTGATGCATCAAAACAAATTACTAAGATAAAGGAAAATAGAAAGCATACTTAAATTTACATGCAAAGGTGAAGCCCATGAAGCTTGTGTGATGTTGAGTGATGTTGGATAGTAAATAAAGAGCATGTTGTGTAAGTGTGAATATTTGAAAATAAAAAAAAGAGTAGATCAATTATTATTATATGTAATATAAAATAATAATGTATAAAGTTGGGTAAGAGAGAGGAAGAGATAGTAATTAATAAACCTCACCGGGTACATGAACCAATATAAAACCTATTATGATGTTGAGTAAGGCTGAGTGTGATGGGTATGATGGATGATGTTATACCCAAAGTTATATCATGAATGGATTTAAGTGCTTAATTCCTCATGAAGTGGATCAAGAATGCAAATACTAGCCCTTTGGCTCCATCATCACCCACTAAATGAATCTAGATGGCCATGTGTGTGCTAATTGATGTCTAGATTATGTGTCCAATCCCTCTGAATAGGTGGCTCAAGAATACAAAAGTTATCCCTTTAGCTCCATCATTTCCCACTAAGTGAAGGTAGATGATCCTACATGTTTTGATTGAGTTTTATACTATGTGTCCAATCCTTTTAAATAGGTGGCTCAAAAATATAAAGGTTGGCCCTTTGACTCTATTATTACCTAATGAAGTGAAGCTAAGAACTGATATCAATATGTATGAATGTGTATGTTATATGATATGGCTTATGAATCCCCTAAATACTCTATAAATATGATAATGTGACATGGATAACTGAATTTGTGCTAGAAACTAGGCCAATTTTGGACAACTCAAAAAAGATGGAGATTAGGCTTGTATGAAAGCTACTCTAAAACTAAAAATTTGGCTTATGTGGAAGCCACTCAGGAACTTAAGTACTCGAGAATATGGAGGTTAGGCCTATATGAAAGCCACTTTTAAATGATTTCAATTACCTACAGATGGAGTAAGACACATAACTACTGAGAATGCCTAGGTAGTGCTAAAAATTAAAAGAAAAGAAGTAATAGTGTTGTGAAATCTACCCCTAATCATTGGTGTCTAAAACATGGATTTTAATCTAGAAGTTATACCAACTACCATATCTAAAACTAGAAGTGAGAACCAATCATGTCGTGTATGATCCCCCTATGTCTAGATGCTCTAAGAAAACTACACTAAAAACTACTAATCTGAATTGCTCTGATTATACAAAACTATAGCTAAACCTACCTTTCTACCTACTTCTAAAAAACCTAGTTTTTTTTGTTTAGATAGAATCACTAAAAATGGACACCCTAGTGTCTAGAACTATAGTCTAACCTTGACATTGTTTTCCTAGGCTAAAAATGATCATTGTTATAGAATCTTAACTATCTACTTGGTTTGTTCTAAATGGTTTGATGACTTGTTGATGTTCTAGTTATTCTAAAACTAGATTTTTTGACCAATTAAGAGCTTTGATCTCTTTAGTAAAATCCTTGTTTGTTTCCCCCTCTTTTAATGGTAGGAAATAGGTACCCTATAATGACTGACCTCAAAAAAAGAAGCCCTACAAGTGTGTTATATTAGAAATATACATGATGTAGCAATGATAATTAACAATATATCTCAAGATATAACATAAATTGAATTGAGGGATTGTTAGATCAACAGGGCTATGCCTAGATAGATAGAATAATGTAATAACATTTGTAATATACTGAACTAGAATTTAAAACTAGAAATTATAGTTGTTATTTTGTTAGTTTATTAGTTGGAGGGATGGAGCATGATGTCCATCATGGTAGCCAAGAGAATAGGAAAATGTATGATATGGATCATGGAATTGCAACAATCAAGAAGAAATCAATAAATAAGCACACAAAGTAAGAATCAATAAGAATACAAGGGTGACTAATGGGCCATGCAAACAAGGGACATGGGCACATGTCACTCAAACTAATAATCAAGTATACAAGACATGTTTAAATTCCACATACACATACAAGTGAAACAAGAAATGTTAGCACAAGGGCCATAGGATCATAGAAGAGTAAAATTAAATGACATTGGAAAATGTCATAAGGCATACACATCAATAGAAACAAAGGACATTGGAAAATATCCTAAGTCACATATAGGAGACAAGTAGGAACTAAAAATACTATCTAATAAGCTATGATAAGAAAGAAAAGAAACATGTAATAATTGAAAAGATGGAATCACATCTAACTAATCAAAGCAAGAGTGAAAGTATGAAAGACATGTTTAGTACAAGACTAGGTATATGATAAGAGATATACAAGTGCTAGATAATAGTGAAATGTTGATATAGTAATCTATGTAATCTAATAAGTAATGTACATCAGCATGATAACTTGGAGTGTGTAGTGTAGGAGTGACAACTTGGATTTTGTATTCATGTAGAAGATTCCCCTAGGGGGAAGATATATCAATGTGTTTCTCAAATCTAAAAGTAGGATGTCCCCTCAATGGGTAGACTAAAGCAATCAAGTAGATGGATGTCATTGCACACACTCAAAGAAGATCAAGTGGAGCATGGTAATGTATATAAAGCAATATACAATAGTGTGAAACAAAAAATGTATGTCCTAGCATGATATTAAAAATGTAAAACATGGATGATGCATAAAATCAATTTTTTTTTATGTTTTGACATTTTAAAACTTTTTTGGATTTTAAAATTCTTGAACTTTGTATAATCAAGCAAAAGAGATTATGTACAAGCAGAGCTAGAAATAAATGATACTAACTAATGAGTCTGATATGAGACTCCTTATCATGGTGTCCTATATCAAAGAGTGGAATCATGCATGATCATGAAGTACAATGGAAATGTTGAGACTATGGATCTAAAAGCTGTATATGTTGTAAATGTTATGAAATCTCTAAAGTAAAAATTGACTATGGGGCCCCTCTATAACTCTAAGAATTGGATGCAATTTTAGGGCTCTTAGGGACAAATATGGAAGTAGGAAAATCTCTTTAAACATGTGATCTATGTGTAAATTCATGAAATCTCAATGAAACTACTCTAGGTTTGAGTATTGTAGCTAGAAGTTATCTAGAATCCCAAAGTTGTAGAGGTGTATGACCCTAATGTATTGGAATGGATGCCTTGACTGTGTCTAAATCTAAAGTTAACGAGGAAATAAACTTGGAGGAGAAGTTAAAATTGGTGTCAAAATTGAAACTAATGGTGAAATTGAAACTAGTGGTGAAACTAAAGATGGTGATTATAAATTAGTAGATAGGTCTAAAGTGGGGAATGGTAACTAATATATAACTCTAATGATGATAAAAAGATAACTATTGTGAATGAATTTCATGCATCTATGAATTGTAGAAGGTATTACTCTAAGTTTTTTAATCTATGGTTGACCAAGTAACATATCAAAAACTCCTACCTTGGGAGCTATAGTGAATAGTGTGTCCACATCTGTAGGACCAATGGGTAGTGGAAGTACTATCTCACCCAATGAAATCTATATATGCCTATCAAAAACACTAATAACTATGTCTATTAGAGTGATATCCTACTATGAATAACTTAAATTCTATAGTAGTTTCAAGGTGCACATGTTAAGACTAGAACCATTATCAATAAGCACACTACAAATAGGTTTATTATGAATGTGAGCTCAGATAAAGAGTGCATGATAACCTAAATCATCCTTAATGATATCCTACTCTAAGAATGAGATATAAATTCTAGCTAAAACTTTAGAATTGTATACACTGATCAAGTTGCTTAAAGGATGAAACTTAGTTGAAGGTGCCCTATATGTATCTGGTGGTGGATGTGAATGATATGCATGATGAACCTCTGATGTGTCCCCTATATCCTATTTTGAATGTTTTGGAAATGGATTTGAGAAGATTTTCAAAGATTTATCCTATGTTTTCTTTGTTGATGTAGGCTCAACTGAAGTGCTAAGATCAATAACATTTGAATCTATTAAGTCTTATATCTTGTGCTTTAAAATAATGTATCTATTTATCATATGGCTTATTTCCCTATGGTAGTATAAAAATACCTATTTATCCTATACCTTTTCAAGAGGCTTTATTGGATCAAATTCTTAAATAGGAGGGAGAGATATGATATTACAATCCAAAATCTATTGTAAAACTTTGGCTAGAAAAACTAGAAGATGTGAAAAAGTATGCTAAGGGGGTGATAACAAAACTATTTGCTGAGGAGGCTCTGAAGTTGCATTAACTATAGGCTAATTTTACCCTTTAGTATCATTGAACTTGACCTTATATGGGACTTTTTTGTTACTCTTATTAGTTTTGTCTAATGTATTAGTGTACTTTAGTTTGCCCATTGAAATTATTTTGACTTCTCTTTCCTTTAATGTGTGACATAATTTAGTGAAGGAATAGAATCTTTTGAACATGATTGAATCATGAAGTGATGGTAGAAGAATGTTTTTGAAAAGGTCCTATAACTCTCGAACTTCCATGGGGATAGTCATCTTATCCAAGATGGTTTTATACCAAAGAACATAGTCTATGAGATGCTCATTTGGTCATTGTTTCCATTGAGAAATTTGAGCATATGAAACCTTATCACCAATGTTGATACTAAAGTGTACTAGGAACATGTCAGCTAAAGGATTGAATGCATTGACTAACTGATTTAGTAGACTATAAAACCATTGTAAAGCATAATCTTTTAGACTCCATGGAAATAACTTGGTAAGTAACTAGTCATTTAGAACATAATCCAAGATTACTACAGGAAAAGTTCTCAAATGTGCCTCTAGATCACCCTTTCCATCATAAAGAGTAAGCTTGGGTTGAACAAAACCTTGTGGCAAGGGTGTAGAATCAATGTGACATACTAATGGTATACGTAGTAAAGCAAAAAAGTCCAAAGAATGTGTAGGTCTAGAGGCACCTTGCTCAATATGTTGCAGCTTGGATTGAATATATCTTATCTCTTACACAAGGGCTACCACATTAGGAGACAAAGATGTACTAGATGTAGCAAGTGGCATTAAAGAAGGTGGGCTACTGTAATGGGTTTTTGAGACATAGTTTTCCTCATAGTGTCATTTATAACTAGTTTCTCTGAAGGAATGGAAGACTCAACTTGCTTAGATTTTTTAATTTCCATAATAAATTTCAAGATAAGAGTATGATCTTAGGGCTGTTCCTTAAGTCTTTATATAAAACTTTTTAAAATAAAATCTTTATTGAGGACAACTTCATTATCAACAATAGGTAGAAGTTGATCAGTAGTCCAATGTGGTGGAGCATGAGCATCGGTGTGTACATGATCATTGTTATTTTCATACTACTCATTATCAAAGTTATCCTCATGAAAATTTGTGTAATCTAGATGTGTAATATTTATAACAAGAACCTGAGTTGGTTTTTTGTCCATAGTGTATAGTCAGATTGATGGAATCTAGGTGAATTTGGGAGGATTGCCACTAAGTCTTACACTTCATCTTGAAAGAAGAGATGCAAGGAACTTAGGTACAAGGAAAACAACTTGGATGATAGTAGAAAAGATTAAATTGACATAATCTAAACAAGGAAATGGAATATGTATAGAAAGGATCTAGAAATTCCAAACATTTAAGGTGATACCTCAAGAACCAAAATAGGAGCTAGTACATGTAATTAGGTATTTTTAAAAAATACTTTTGCAAAATACTATGAAATTTTGATATTGAAATTAAATTTTTGAGTTAAGTATTTGAAAAAAAATTATAAATTTATGGGAAAGTGCTTGATTTAATGGGACCTAGTAGATGCAACTAGGTTTTTGATTTTTGATTTTTTTTTTTTGAAAATTACTATGAATTTTTGAAATTTGAAGTGAATTTCTAATTTTAATATGCAACTAAAAATTTAGAAAATGATTGAAAAATTACTAGAAAATTACTGAGAGCTAGTTGATGCAACTAGGGTTTGAAATAAAATTATTTATGAAATTAATATTGAATTTGAAAATTTGAATTAAATTTATGATTTTAGATATGCAAGTAAAAAATCATAAAATTATTGGATTAAAATTGGAAAATTACTAGGACCTAGTGTATAGAACTAGGGTTTGAGATCAATTTATTTTAAAATTTACCACAAAATTTTAAAACTTGAGACAAATTTCTGATTTATATGTGCAAGCAAAAAATTAGGAAATTATTGGATTAATGATGGAAAATTACTGAGACCTAGTGTATGCAACTAGGGTTTGAAATAAATTTATTTTAAAATTTACTAAAAAATTTTAAAATTTGAGATGAATTTATGGTTTTAATATTAAATAAAAAATTCAAAAATTTATGATAAAAATCATCTAGAAATTTACCCTAATGTTTCTAGGTTTTTTATGCAAAATTTGAAGTAAGTCAGGTTCACCAAATGATTTGTTTTTTTTGGGAATAATGGATTTTTATTCTTATTTAATAAATGGGTTTGAGTAGAATAAATTAGTAAATAATATTCCTAATTAAAGATACTAATTTATGAAATTAAATGGCAATTAGATCTTTTCTAAAAATAGTAATGTGTTTGAAATATTATCATTGATGTCAAAGGGCTAACATTGGTGATAAACACCCCATTGAATTTAATGATGTTTTTAATATTCATTTCTTGGATAATGTGTGTTAATAATTATTTAATATTAACAAATATATTTTTGTTTGCATATAAGTCAAAAGAGGGCCCATGGACAAGTCAAAGAGTCATGAGGTAAAGACAAAAGGGGAATGGGATGCATTTTCTCATGAAGAGTCATCTTGAAGAATTTCAAGAATCACCATGTGAAGACAAAAGAGGGTATGACACATTTTTATATGAAGGGACACTTTTAGGAATACAAAAAGTCACTAAGATAAAGAAAAAAGAGGAAAGGATGCATTTGCTTATGAAGAGTCATCATGCGACTTTTTAAATGCAAGGATACAAAGGGTCATGCAAGTTTGGTGCCATTTTGCATGAGGATTGAAGGGTCATAAAGGGTGAATGCCAAAGGTCATTTAGAAATCTATAGATAAAGGCTTGATAATGAATTTTTAATATGCAAGAGAGTTCATGGTTTGTTTTTTGTTTTTGAAGAGAGAAAAGTAGGAGATATTGTAGAGTTCTATCATTTATTGAGTAAGCAACATTGAGAGATAGTTGTGTTTTATACATAAGAGGGGTTGGTGATCCTATGGGTAGGTGATCAAAAATATTTACAAGGGGTTGGTGCTCCTAAAATTTGGTGCTTAAAAAATTTGTAATTTGAGTTGGTGCTCATTCATATACTTGAGATTGTTCTCTGTGGTTTTTCCTAATTTGGGTTTCCACATAAAAATCTTCTCTCTCTCTCTCTCTCTCTCTCTCTCTCTCTCTCTCTCTCTCTCTCTCTCTCTCTCTCTCTCTCTCTCTCTCTCTCTCTCTCTCTCTCTCTCTCTCTCTCTCTCTCTCTCTCTCTCTCTCTCTCTCTCTCTCTCTCTCTCTCTCTTGTGGTGCATATTATTATTTCAATTTTATTGCATATCTTGAATGCATGATTAAGTGGTTAAAGAAAAGAAATCAGATTAAGTAAAAGATATATAATATACTGATTCACTCCCCCTCTCAATATATTTTGTGCTTAACATAATGAGAGAGAGAAAATTAAACTTACGTTATTATGGACTATTCTAACTAAGATAGGGTCTATAAATTTGTGTGTAGGCCTGGGACACTATCATAAATAGAATCCTGAACTTCATTTCTTGATTGGACAAGAATGCTAGAACTAGACAACCTGGGCTCTGATGCTATAGTCCTTTGATGATATTATCTTGAGGATTTAAGATTTTTGGGTTTTATTTGACTACTAAATGTGAGCCTATTTACTAAATTTTAGTTCCTTTCTATAAACAAAGATCCATTTAGATCTAATTCTTCATGTACTTATATCTTCTATGTAACTAAAAGAAAATTTGGTAAATGGGGAAAAGGGGTTAGTATGTGTAAGATTTAGTGGATGTACTTCACACCCCATGTGTGGTTATGATACCTAAATACCAATACTTTGAGGAGAGATCAAACCATATGTAGTTCTCTTTTTAAGAGTGCTTAGTGCAATAGTAAATGAAATGCAAGAAATACTTAAACTAGGTATGCTTGAGATGACTAGGGACTGGTATAAGGACTTGAATTTGCTTAAAAGTGTATAGGATAGTTATACGAAAATAATAGGGAATATTACTTGAGTGGTCTTTATAGTATTCTTGCTTGCTTGAATGATATTTTCCAACCCTTTCCAAATGATCATTGAATGGGATTATATATGGATCTATTAGTCATAGGTTAAATGAATTCATGTTAGGCCAACATGATTGAAGATAGGGATTTGGAAGGAAATGACTATTGGGGCCTAAAATTCACTTGGACAATATCTCCAAAAGTTGGACACCCTAGGGTCTAGTGCTACTATCTAACTTGGGTATTATTATCTTGAGCTTTCAGGGCCTAGAGGGATGGATTAGTCATGAGGACAGGGTCCTAGCTCAGTTGAGATCAAGTATGAAAGGCCATGAATGACTATAAATTAGTGAAAGTAATCCTAAGAGGGTCATGCGAGCAATCAAGAAGGACCTAAGGATTGGGTGTCATTAGCCATGCTCAAGTTACAATTTTTTGCATTTGTATGACTATAGTTTATCTAAGTTTATAAATTAATTTTCTTGCTATAGAGATAGTTTATTACTCTTGTGCCCTAGGATATATTTACCCATTTAACCATAGATTTCATTAATATATATTTTAGGGTTAAACACCCATAGATAATTATGGTGCTAGCAATTTTTGCACTTTTTCCACTCTTCTTCAATTTGTATATTTACATTTGCTAATGCATCTATGTAGGGTAGGTTTGATTATAGTGGTTAAAATATCCATAATTAGTGCATATATTAATTTATTCATGGCTAAATCCATTTCCATCATTAATAATAAATGTGTAAGATGATTATCACATATCCTACAAATTCCATAGTACATTCTCTCCTCATATATCTCTTATTGAATAGGAGGAGACATTCCAGTAGTGTAATTAAGCATGGAATATACTAAGAGGGGGGTGAATTATTATATCATATATCTTATAAAACTTTCCCTTTATCAAATTCCACTTAATCAAACATTCAAGATATGCAATAAAACTCAAACAATAAACATCACACAAGATAGAGAGAGACACCAGATATAACATGGAAACCCAATGTGGGAAAAACCATGGAGAAAAATCTCAAGTATATTAGTGAGAACAAGCCCACAAGAGCACCATACCCCTTTGCCGAGTACCACCCCAGCTACAATTTGTGAGCACCAACCCACAGGAGCTTCAAACCCCTTTGCTGAGCACCAACCCAGCAACAATTTGTGAGCACCAACCCACAAGAGCACCAACCCCTTTTTTGAGCACCAACCCAACAACAATTCATGAGCACCAACCCACAGGAGCACTAACCCCTTTAAAGAGCACCAACCTAGCAATAATTTGTGAGCACCAACCCACAAAAGCACTAACCCCTTTGTGTATACCACACACCTATCTCTCAATGTTGCTATCTCAACAAATGACAGTTCAATACAACATCTCTTTCCTCTCTCTCACCTTTGCTCTTCTAAGCTAGATATAACAAATATAAATCATATTCATCTCTCACAATTGATCTTCTAAGCTAGATATTACAATATCAAATCAACCTCTCACTTCCATATTACAAATGGCTACTCAAGCCTTTATTTATAGCTTTCCAAATGACCTTTGGCCTTCCCCTTTTGTGACCCTTCAATCCTCATGGAAAATGGTGCCATTCTTGGATAACCCTTCATATTCAAGCCTTTTAAAAGTCAAGTGGTGACCCTTCATGACCAAAAACGTCCTTCCCACTTTTGTCCTTATCTTTGGTGACTTTTCATATTCCTCAAAGTGTCCCTTCATGAGAAATTGTGCCCTTGCTCTTTTGTCTTCACTTAGTGACTCTTGGTATTCCCCAAGATGACTTCATGGAAAAATGCGTCCCATCCTTCTTTTGTCTTTACCCCATGGCTCTCCGACTTCTCCATGGGCCCTTCTTTTGTCTCATATGCAACCAAAAATATATTCATTAATATTAAATAAATATTAACTCACACTAGCCAAGATAAACAACATTAAATGCAATGGGGCCTTTATCACCAATAATACTAGACCTTTGACATCAATGACAATATTTCTAACAATCTCCCTCTTTGTCATTGATGGCAACCTCAATCCTAAAACTGCCACATCTTATCACCTGCACATCCTGTCATCTAAAAACATACAGTAACTCCCCCTTACTGTAGCAACTTGTACCTATTCCCTGTACTTATTTTCTACACTTGTACCTATTATTCTCCCCATTTGACATCAATGGAAAAGGGCCTACATGGAGCTAACACTTAGCTCTTCCTCACTTGATGCTGAACATCAATGGTAGGAAGTAATATAAATTACTCCCAACTCCTCTCGCCGATCTTTGAATGTATCCTTTGATTGTTCCTTTGAGAAGATATCTGACAAAACATATACATTGTTCCCTATTCTTTGAGCATTTGTAATCAACTCATTTTAATCTTTTCTTCTAATCTCACAACCCTCTTTATGAAACTTTAATGTATATCCTTGATCACATATTTGACTAACACTCAACAGATTATGCTTAAGACCTTTTACATATAAAACATTCTTAGTCTTAGTTCTACCATAATATAAACTCAAAGTACCTTTTTCAGCTATCCTGGCAGTGGTTTTATCTCTGAATTTCATTGTACCACCATTGATCTTCTTTAGAGTAATCAACTTAATTTTATCTCCTATCATATGCCTTGAACATCTGCTATTAATTAACCATGGCTGATCTTTACCTCTCACATGTAGAGCTGTCTGCACCATCATAGAATCTTCAGGTTGTTTCTTCTGCCATGAACATGTCTAAACCTTCTTCCTGATGAATGGAGCTTTGACACTCTGATCCTTCTTCTTGATGAATGAAGCTTTGAAACTCTTATTCTTCTAAATTGACTTGAACATGCTTCTGCAATACCGAGCTATGTGTCCAAAGTTGTTGCACTTGTAGCACACTATGGTCTCTTCATTAAAGCTTGATAGAGGAGCAAAAGAGTTGTGGCTTTTGCTTGACTCTACTTGACTTTCCTTCTTATTTCTAAAATTGTTATCTCTTTTTCTACATTCTAATTTCTTTTGACCATATCCATTACAATAAAAACAATAGCCATAAAAATAAGACCTGTCTGTGTATCTCTGACCTGATTGCCTTTTGTAGCTTTGTTCCTTCCAGCCTTCTCTATTCAAATAAACCTTCATTCTCATGCTCCAAAAATCATAATTCATCCCATCAAACAAAGGTGCCTTATTTGTAGAAAATCCTTCCTGTGACCCAGCCATCATGCTTTCTTGATCTACCTTCAAGCTGTAAAAATTTTCAAAAAGGAACTGGCTCTGATACCAATTGTTAAGCATGGAATATACTGAGAGGGGGGTGAATCAGTATATTATATATCTTATAAAACTTTCCCTTTATGCAATTCCACTTAATCAAACATTCAAGATATGTAATAAAACTCAAACAATAAACATCACATAAGATAGAGAGAGACACCAGATATAACGTGGAAACACAATGTGGGAAAAACAACAAAGAACAATCTCAAGTATATTAGTGAGAACAAACCCATAGGAGCACCATACCCCTTTGACGAGTACCACCCCAACTATAATTCATGAGCACCAACTGATAAGAGCTTTAAACCCCTTTGCCGAGCACCAACCCAGTAATAATTCATGAGCACCAACCCACAGGAGCACCAACCCCTTTGTTGAGCACCAACCCAACAATAATTTGTGAGCACCAACCCACAAGAGCACAACCCCTTTGCCAAGCACCAACCCCTTTGTGTATACCACACACCTATCTCTCAATGTTGTTATCTCAATAAATGATAGTTCAATACAACATCTCTTTCCTCTCTCTCACCTTTGCTCTTCTAAGCTAGATATAACAAATACAAATCATATTCATCTCTCACAATTGCTCTTCTAAGCTAGATATTACAATATCAAATCAACCTCTCACTTCCATATTACAAATGGCTACTCAAGCCTTTATTTATAGCTTTCCAAATGACCTTTGGCCTTCCCCATTTGTGACCCTTCAATCCTCATGTAAAATGGTGCCAATCTTGGATGACCCTTCATATTCAAGCCTTTGAAAAGTCATGTGGTGACCCTTCATGACCAAAAACGTCCTTCCCACTTTTGTCCTTATCTTTGGTGACTTTTCATATTCCTCAAAGTGTCCCTTCATGAGAAATTGCACCCTTACTCTTTTGTCTTCACTTGGTGACTCTTGGTATTCCCCAAGATGACTCTTCATGGGAAAATGTGTCCCATCCTTCTTTTGTCTTTACCCCGTGGCTCTTCGACTTCTCCACGGGCCCTTCTTTTGTCTCATATGCAACCAAAAATATATTCATTAATATTAAATAAATATTAACTCACATTAGCCAAGATAAACAACATTAAATGCAATGGGGCCTTTATCACCAATAATACTAGACCTTTGACATCAATGACAATATTTCCAACAAGTGCCCATGTTGATCTTAAGGTTGTCATTTTTTTCTGCATATTACTATTGGGACATTTTATCCTAGAGTGTCCTTCCACACAACAAGTGGTTCACCATATTGGGTTATTATTAAACTATGGTGATCTAAACTCATCACTGTTCATCTATATTTTTTGTTTTAGCGTTAGTTTTTCTAACTCTAATTGTAGTAATTATATAGTATATTTTAATGTTTTATTTATGTCATGTTTCCTTGATTGAGATTTTATCTATGATTTCATTTATAGTGTTTCTAAAAATGGATTAAATATTTTCCCATCCATATTTTCTTGGATGCATGGGATCTATATAAAAATAAACCATTCAATATTTTATTTTTCATTTAGTGGTTCTTGTAGTTTTTGCATTATTAATTCTAACCTCTAATCTTAGTATTTTACTATATTCTTATCTTTCTATATCACTTCCATCATCTTACTGACATTTTCATTTGAAATTCTAGGATATTTAAAATCTACTATATTCTTATCTTTCTATATCACTTCCATCATCTTACTAACATTTTCATTTGAAATGCTAGGATATTTAAAATCTCATTTAAAGGTTTCATGTACAGCATCCCATGCGGTGGCATGGCTAAAATAAGTTTTTATATACCATTTAAGGGCATTGTCCTTCAATATTTCTAAAAATTAAAATAACACCATCCTCTTATCAATAATATTATGACTCCTCCAATATGATTCTAGTAAAATAAAGTGCTCCTCAACATCCTTTGTATCTTTTTCAAATAGTGTTATCTTCATTATATTTTGTGTCACTATGGTTTCCTAGATGGTGAATGGATAATGGTAGTATTGGTGTTACCACTATTTCTTAGAATGATTGACATAATTTCCCATGAAGTATTATTATTATTATTATTATTATTATTATTATTATTATTATTATTATTATTATTATTATTATTATTATTATTATTATTATTATTATTTATTTCTTATCTTTTTATTGCTTAACCAAATTTTGGCTATGTCCATTATCTCTTTTTTACTCATCTTAAAATTATATTCTTCCTAATATTTCTACTCCATTTCTTAAAATTTCTCTTATGTCTTCAATATCTTAAATAAATATTTTATATGTATCTACTACTTATCCAATGTGTGTGTGTGTGTGAATCTACAAATGGATGTTTTCATCTATTTTAAAGAGGCATAGGGTATGGTGATTGGTCAAAAGGGTTCCCTTCCTCTTAGTACCTCTTATGGTTGCAGTTTGGTTGGGATGTTTCACTTCGAGTTTATTGTTTATTATCTTATTTATCCAACCAATTTTCTTCTTAAATGTTTTCATTAACTAATATCCCTTATATTAATTTATCTTCCTCGTTATCTCTTTTAATGTACCTCTATTTTGATACTAACACTTATTTCTAAATTCATATTTTCTTGACCACTTTCAACATTCCTTTATCTCTTTGATCTTATATATTATTTGTATAACATTATTCATGATTAATTCCTTTCAAAATTAATTTAATTCATAAATTTTTTACCTTGGTTACACTATATAAGTAACACCTATCTTTAAAACATTTTACTCATCTCTTTGTATACTACATTCTAGGCCTCATCCATTATAGTCCAAACAACTATTTATCTACTGGTATTTCATACCAAAGGTTTTGAATAGTCTAGATATTCATAATAGGGAAACCAAATTTGGTGACCCTTTTTGCATGTCATTCTTGACTTTGTGCAATGTATAATATAATAATTCTCTATTTTACTTCTCTCACTTTCCACATTTTCACCTTCTTGTGGTGTTAGTACTAACTCATCAATTTTTGACAGAAGGATAATATCTTGATTTTCAATATTATGACTTCTACTAATAGAGTTAATATTACTTTAATACACCATCTTAATTATTCATAACATTATTTATTATTTTTATTTCTTATTATCTAACTAAATTTTCTCATCTTCCGTATTTTTATTCATATCTTCCTCCAACATTTTCTCCTAACTGTCTTAATTTATCCTCTTAATAATGTCTCTTTATTCCTTAATTAAAATACTAGAAATCTTTATACTTAATTTCCTATCCCCATACATATTATTTAACCTCCTCCAACCACTTAGATAATATATTTTGAGTGGTCACATATTTTTAGGATATCCCTTATTTTTGCATACCATCCCTTAGGTGCATGTCCCCTAAATGAAATATTTACCTTATTTTACTAACACTCAATCCAAAAAAATCTTGTAGATGAGGAGAGGTATATTTTCCAATAAGTGGTGCCTTCCCCCTCAACAAACTCAACTTTATTTGCATCAAATCTTGTCCAACCCTAGATGGTAAAAACTATGATAAATGAGTCAAGTGTAGTCTCAAAATAGTAATCAATAGCCCAAGTTAAATGTGTATCATGGTTTTAGAGTGCCTCAAAATTTTATTCCATCCGTTGAATGGGTTTCTTAATGTGAACTGTACAAATTTTTTTATGATTAGGTTTTTTAATATCCAAAACCACAAGATCTATGAAAATGTGACCCAAAATTTTTCTTGTTGAGAGATAAATAATGATGACTTCATTTCATGTAAGGACTCACCCATTCATTTTGTATTATAGTTTTTTTTTAAAAAATTTATCTACCACCACTCTTCTATTTTTGTTAATCCTAGTTTCCATAACTCTAATGGATACCTTCCCATGGTCATTATTTAAATGAATTTTATGAATTTCCATCAAATTTTGACATCAAATCTAAAATGGTTGGATACAAATGTTTATGTTGATTAATTTAAATCAAGTTAGGACTAATATGACTCAAAATTTAGTATTTGTTGTAAATATTTATCTTATGCATAAAATAAAATAAGTGGGTGTGCTCATTCATAGTATTTAGTAGACAATAAATAATAATTACTACTCTAAATTATATTTATATAATAAACACCTAATACAATGTTATTATATCTCTTTACACTATAAAAAATTATGCTGTTAAAAATTTTACTATAATTTCTAACCTCTTAATACTCTTCACTATTTCAATTCAACTCTTCTCTATGCTATATCTACTCTATTACAAATTTTTGGTATAAATATTAGCTCTATACCTTATAACTCAATGGTCATGTCTATATAAGACATGCCCTTTCTCAAATTAGGTCATCTTATGTTATTAAAAATTTGAAACTCTTAGTGCATCAGCCAATCAATATAAGCCTTTATTATGTCATCACGGAGAAGTATTCTTTTTTTACAATAAAGGAAAAGACTTTGAGGTATCTATGGTTTGGACCTTGTATAATTTATAATTTTGAAATTAATTTATATTTTGATGATCATAACATGTATAAGATACAATACATATATTATTTATAAACATGTAAGTAAATTTCACATGTACAAGAGTAGAAACATAGACTGATGCTTAGAATCACATCGTTAGATTCTAAAAATATTGTTTGTAGAGGTGTGGACACTAATGTCAACCTATGGACACTATAATTGACACTTATATCCATGGTTCTACACTTATATTTAGTAAAAAATATTAATTGTATTAATAAGTGACTCCTTAGGCTTGTTAGGCTTTTCTATCACCTTTATGTTGATATATTTGGATCATACACATAGGCTCTATATGACTATATATAGATAAAAATTTAGTTACTCACCTTAAACCATCACCTTTCCAAAAATATGTTAGTTGTATCATGAGTTAGAGTAGACCTCACAAAACCATTTGTCAATGAGTGCTACTTACATAACCACTGGTGTAAATAAGGCATCATACATATGTAGTTCTACCCTAAGTGTGGCCTTATGTGTGCAAAAGGGTGAAATATTCTATATACAAGGGCATACAATTATATATATTATAACTTGACACATATTTCTCATGAAATATTATTTGGATGATTAAGACCTATAATATGATTAGACCTATGGATGATATAGAAATAGGGAAGAGTAAGATAACAAAACTTAGTTATACAATTGATTGAATGAGCTTTAATAGCTGTTAACTTGGTATTTTATTAATGGGTAATCAATAGATTTTGATTATTATTAATAACACACCTCTTTATAATATCTCATGAAAAGGTTAGATAAGTTAAATAGGCTGACCCATAAATTTTGAAAGATTTGAAATTTGGATGAATTTTGAGGTATCGACACTAGATAAAGAATCTATATACTAACATTGATGTTAGTGAATATATATGGATGGTATTTTCTAACATGATAGAAACTATTGAAGGTAGGTAACATAAATTGAAGTATATAAATCACATTTTTAATATCTTATTGATGTACAAGTGTTTTGGGTCATTATAATGATAGGGTTAGTCCATAGGATAAGAAGTTAGGCATGATGATATGGTGAATTGAATCCTTTTAGAAGTAAGAATTTATAGAACTAAAGCATAGATTCTGATTGGTATTTTTCAAGTATACAATACTTAGATGATATATGTAATGACATTTTAGTATCTATATTCCCCCATAATCCACCCCATTAATATATTAATGCATAAGGATGAAATTTTTATGTTAATGGAAATAAATGTGCACATGATTGTGTAAAACACACCTTATCTTTGCTTGAGACATGGAAAAATTTATGATGGTGAATTAAATGTTACCAATCTCATCTTACACTATAAATCACTACATATGATATGAAATTAAACAATTAAAATTATTGAAAAGGAAAGAGAGAAAGGAAGGAATAAATTTGTGTGTTGATGTAACTATGTTTACCCTTGATATGTTTCTTTGGTAAATATCTTCCCTTATGAAGCATTAAAAACAAAAGAGGTTCAAAAATTAACCTTGGATATTTTAATATGAAACTTGGAGTGTAATTATGTCCCTAATCCAGTGCAAGGGTGAGTTGTGGCATGGCCATTGAGATCAATGAATCTCAATTACACAACTCAAGTGAATGCATAATAAAGCCAATTTAATTTATATAACTAATTCAACTTGGAAAATGGGATTGTTGTTAATGTCATCTAAGGAATTTATTCTCAAAAAAAAAAAAATCAAAGATATAAATGATATAGAAATTAAAGTTTAAAATAATAATTCTTGGTAAAAGTGGTACTTCTTGGTAAAATGTTTTAAATATTTATTTGTAGTTTTTGGTGTTCTTGCATAGCATATGGACCTATATATGTCTAAATTTGAAGTTTATGTTAATTTTTTTCCTCTTATCTATGCCTATGTATAATATCTATAACAAATATAAAAATCTCTATCCAAAAAATATAAAACTTTATGCCAAACGTATAGGATTTTGACCATGTGTATATGTAAATCATTTACACTATATCAAATAATTTCAAATATGTAAGTTTAGATTCATGTATTTATGACATGCCCCAAATAATAGGCCCTCCCTTCTAAGGTGAGGTAAACAGAATTTAGTAGTCACCTTAACTTAAAAGGATAAAATAACTATATTATATATGTATGAATCATGTAGCATATAGGAGTAGCATGTCTAAGTAAATATATCAATGAATCCCATAGTATGTGATTAAAAAAAAACCTAATATTCATTATATGTATCATGGAAATGTCTATAAGCTAATATAACAAAGCATAAAATAATCAAACACACACCTGGTAACTCAATGTCACATAAAATGGGTATAAAGAGACAATAAATAAGGGGCATGTTAAAAATGCCACACACACAAAGGGAGGACATATTAAAATTTCCACACATAAATAAATAACAATTAGTGGCATAAATTCATACAATAAAGTTAGATATTCCAAATTTTCACAAGAAAACTAATAGTAAACAAGTACACTCTAGGAATAATAATGTGAGTAAATGAAATATAAGCAACCAACATAAGCATATAATACTAGTCTCCAAATATATATGTTAGTGAAAAATATCATGTAACATAACATATCAATTACATGATGTAATATATAACCATGAGTATATATGTGTGTAAGAGTTAGTATATAAGCTCAACATGATAATGTAAAAGTGATCATAAAATAATATTAGCTATATTAATCATGATCAAATAAAATCAAGATAAAACCAATGTAGTATGTCATGCGGGAAGAGGAAATGTATGTTTAGGTGTAGGTGACACCTAAAAATTGATTTTACTACTAAAAGGCATGTGTAAGTGTCATATCTATAAATGTAAAATCTATGGTACATGACATATGTCTAACAGGACTCTATTTTTGTGAAGAGGTAATATAATTAGTAGAGGTTATTATAATCCATTTTTAGTACTCTATAGTTTATTTGGTGTAGCTATAACAATAGCATGTTTATTTTATCTTATAAATTAGGTGGTCCATGTAGGTGAATATTACGAATCTATGGAGTCAATGATGTATCTCTATTGAAACATTCTCTCAAGTATTAGCCATCAAGGAAAGGGGATTGCCTATTTCTTACCCTTTCATGCATGATCAATATTATCATGTTTTATAATTATTTGTCTTGGATTAAAATTCTCTTGTTCAATTGTATTTTCATATGGAATTTTAAAAATTATAATCACCATGTTTGTATGAATTTATTTAATAGATCCACACATTGTGGAAGATGCCATGTAGAGTTTATGTATCCAAGGCCATCCCAATAACATATAAAACACTCTTATGTATTATATAATATTAAAAGTAGTGATAACATGTGCTAAACCAACTTGTAAAGGTAAATAAATATCACCAATAACCTATTGTGATGTCCCATCCAGTGTTATGACCATTTTGTTCAAAGTTCATAAATAATCTTGTGTATACCCCAAATGTGTGAGTAATTTCATGCTAAATACATTATAAATAGAACCATTATCAACCATAACACTGTGTATAGGTTTATAATTTAGGTATGATATAATAAACAATGAGTGAATATCTAGATCATCATCCACAAATTCACTATCATTGAATGTAATAGGAGTTATCTAAACAATAAGAGGTATAATGAGTGTAAATTTTGCAATAATCTCATCTAATGGGTTACCATAATAAGGTAGATAAACATCTACATTATATTACATTTGTAGTTTTGGAATTTTCTTTAAATTATCTTTTAATGGATAATTAAAAATAATTTTGTTTTGATGGTCACTAGGTTGTGACCTTAAATACTCTAGAGGCTTATCAAAGTTAAGATGATGATTATAAATAATGTATCAAATCTTGTGTTTTATAGTATAAAAGTTTTTTATGGAATGAATAGTGCCTTGGTGATAGATAAAATTTGCATTAACATCATATCCTTTGGGTAGATGTTGACTCGTATCAACTTCTATAGGAAGAGGGAGAGATATGAGATTGTGACTAGCCCATTTTTTAAATTTTTTTTTCAGAAGACAAACAAAATGTTTTACTACATGAAATAGTTTTTAAAAATAAACTAGTAAACAGAAATCATATTTGATCTCAACTAAGACAACATTAAATTTTGTGTAAGTCAACTTCCTTAAGGTTAGGTCGTCACGATTGGATACTATGAGAAAATATTTCACACTTGAAGTATATTATGATTATGATGTATAAGATTACTTATATACCATTATAAATTAAGGCATGAATATTCAAATAATCCATATTTTCTCATAAGATCAACTTATTAATACTTAATAATAAGTGATTTATTAATTCACAAAATTTATATTTCACATTAATTAAGGTAAAGTAGAACACAAATCATATGTAATTCTTTATTAAATTAATTCATTCTAACCAATCAATATATACATAAATGAATATTATTTTATTTCAAATAGATCAACACGCAAGTCAATTACAACTACATCAATTACTTTCAAGGAGTATCATTCAACTCAAAACAAATAGAATCTTAAACCATTCCAAATATTTTTTCATATTATTCATGATAATTCAAGTTTGCATTTTATGCTAAGACACAATATGACTAATCACACTTGACATATTTATTTAATTAAGAGACATAAAATTAAGTCATGAATTACCTCCATATTTACCTAATGTGACATAGACTATTAATTTCTTCTTCATATCTTAAGATAATTACTCTTACTATCTAATCAGAGTGTTAGCCTAACAATAGTTATTATCCTAATAATTAAATTAGATACTTATGATGATGCCCCATTGAGTCATATAGACTTTGATATAAGGGTTACCAATTTTATTTACATGTGTCAAATATTCCATTATAACACTAATAACCCTTTAAAAAAATTAAGATTGACATAAGTATATTCATTCATATTCTATATGCCCCTTGGATAGATGGATTATACTTAAAGAAACTTTATTGTTTCCTCTAATAATCACCATTATTCAAGTACCAAGTGAGAAATCTTAAAAAATAAAATAAGATAATAAATTTGATACTACAAGTACCTTTAAGAATTGAGTTGATGGCTATCTTCATATGTAATATATTCCAATTAATACATATTTTGTATGATGGTCCTCGAGTCATTAATCATTATCTTATATATCTAGATACATTTAACATTCAAACCATAAAATGTTCTATTAGTCCCAAAATCATTGCATTCTCAAATTAAGAGAATTAAAGAAAAAATAATTCAAACAACAACCATGATTATTAATCCAAACATCTGAAAAACGTTATTAAATTCACCATTGCATAACTAGGTGTCATTTAAGACAACATTACTAATATTGTATCAAAAGATAGAATGAGTGAAACCTTAGTTGAACACAAATAAAATTAATATTTTAACATTAATTACTAATAATTTATTATTTAATGACATAAGAAAAAGTGTTATTAATCTATGATAAATCATGTTCCTATTTTAAAACATTAATCATCATACCTTAAATATAACATCTATCTAAAGAAGATTAAAGTTATAGTCAATTTATAAACATATATTAAAAACTCAAATACCATTAATGAAATCATTTCAAGACCTTACACAAATCCTTCCAAGGTAGACAAGGATATCTTAAAAATTTCAACAATCTAGAAGGTCTTAAACAAAATTCAATGATTCATATTATCTATAAAAGCTGTTAATATTTGACCAAGTATCTAAATGACATAGGATTCATCAAAATTATTAAATATTAAGAAAAAATTAATGATAGGAAAGTTTATAACCCAACTACAACTCTATAACATATTGAAAAACATCCAAAATAGATTAAAAAAAAACTCAAGCCTACATTATTATAATAGCTAATTGTGAGTTATCAAAATACCAAAAACATTTTAGGATTTTAAATTACTTATCCTTCAAATACAATGGTAATATATATTACCATTATTTAAAATATACACCATAATTTCATATAACCAAACTATAGAATTTCATTTCCAAACAAAAGAGTCTATGAAATCAAATACTATATACTCAATATAAAAGATATCTAATCTATTTACAATGAAATGATTAACAAGTAACATTTTTATTTTAGGAAAGTTATCTTCACTCCTAATTTAAATTAACACTTATAATTAATTACTATAATAGTAATCTAAAATTTTCACTATGTATACAAAGTGATAATAAAACCATACATCATGATTAAATTCACACAATTTAATTTAATTCATAAGTTTTCGATGATTATAAAATGTATTAAAAAAGTAATGAAATCAAAGTTCCCATTCAAACTCACACAAGACCCTCCTATTTAAAATGATGGAAACGAAGAATTCCATTTTTAAGTTCTAGTCCAAACCAAAGAATAATTTCTAATTGAACATTAATTAACAATTGTACATAACTTGTAAATTATTCTTAAATGCATCCTATCACTGAATCAATTATAATTACCATTTCATACTACCAAATAAATAATATAAATTGCTTAAGGAAAATTTATCAATGCTAATTTATATTGAAAAAAATATCTATTGTCATTACCTTTCAGATTAATTACTAATAAATAATCAAAAATAGAATAGAGTAATTTCATTATTCTTATATCAACATACAACTATCATAAACACAAACATTTGATGGTAAAATATAAAGTTTAAATGCATAGACATAATTATACTTGAAATAAATAATTAAGATCCATTAACACCAAAATGAGGATTAAAAATAATTAAAAAAATAATTACATTAAATTGAAACCATTACTTCACTCATATATTAATATATCTCTTTACCATGAGTTAAGTTTGTACAAGGAAAAAAGAAATAAATAATAGTTATGAAATGCCTTCATTATAATTTACAAACTCAGCAAAATTAATAAATTAGTATAGTAAAAGATATACATAGAGAGTTTCATAGTAATATCATAACCCATTTTGAGTTGATTACAAAACATAAATTCGTGAACATTTAAACATGAACCGCAAGCTCTAATTCAAAGATCATTCCATCATGGTTTGAATTCCTTTAAGATTATCATGCATGCTTAGGTGTAAATTTAACCCATAGATAGATTAAATCACACTCAAATAGTCCAATGAGCCCTCCATAGGTATCCCTAACCACCCCTAAACATCAACTTGATAGAGGAGTATAACTCACAAGGTCACGGATATTATTCTAGATTTACAAAATGCATAACCACAAAAAAAACCACCAATAAGAAACACCAAATTAAAACAAACTCAAAGTTTCAATGTTAGAATGTTATGTAACATTCCATACATGAAAAATCAATGTTCATTTTGTAACAAGATTTCAAATAAAAAGTAAACCCAAAAAATATAATAACTCAAATAATATTCTTGACATAATCCAATGTTATAAATCAAGAATAATGCAAAATGCATAATGATAACACAAAATAAATCAATCACCCCTCAACCATATTTTCCACTTGTCCAAAATATGACTTAAAAAATAATTAAAACACCACTCACTTATGTAAATGATAGAGTATCTGTTACCTTAGTTTTCCATAACAAAGAATCCTATTTTTTTTGGTTCCAATACACACTACCAATATGCATCCCTAAAGCTAGTCCCCTCTGTTATGTAAATTTTTAAACACCACATTCAAGATTAAAACTTTCCACATAATAGTTTAGGACATGGAAAAACATCATGGGGGTATTAACTCCTTATTCCTTCATGCCTCCATTTATTATAGTGATAAATGATAGATATTTAATAACCATTCCAACCATAAATTTTCAAGTCAAGCAATCAAAGTTCCAAGGTTAAACAATGGAAATAAAAAATCCTCAAGATTCATAGTAAAATCTTGGGTTTCTACCCAATAGTCAAGATCACACCAAAAATATATAAAACATCCAAAAAAAGAGTAAAAGCTTCAAAAACAATCAAAACCATCAAAACCAAAAAACCTAAGTCAACCCCATGATTGTTATTATCAATCTGAATTGAACTCTTGAGGAGGTTGTTCAATCCTTCCTCATTCAGTTGATACAATGGAGACACCTATAGGCTATGGGTGGCCTAATTGTTGAGGTGAATCTCTAGATTAGGTCTAGATCCATTAACATATCACATAAAACTAATACTAAACTTATTTACTTTTAAGGAAAAAGAGAGAGATAAATGAAAATAAGTAAATAGGAGGTGATGCACCAAATTTCATGACCACTACCTCTATTTTCATGTGGACTATGAACTATAGGATTGAATGAAGATACACTACTCTTAAAATAAACCTATTACATCATTTATTTGTAGAGGGGTAAGGAATTTAAAGACTAAGAGGGAATATTTGTGCCACGTATAATACACATATGACCCTTGATGACACTAACTATAACCTGCAATAGTGAATCAAACTGAATGAGGGTAATAATAAAGAGACAACAAACTACGGTGAACTTAATCTACACTAGGTCATATCAACATTTAAAATTTTTACACTACATACATCTATAATAGGAGGTAAAACTAGTCATATATTGATCAAAGTCAAAAAAAAAAGAGTAGGGCTTCACTATACTCAGGTGGAAGGATATATACAATGCATTTTAAGGCTTCATTTGTAGAATAAATAAGGAGAGAGAGAGAGAGAGAGAGAGGGTGGACATAGAGAAGGTCCATGATGACATTCTTTCATCATAAAATTAGTTAAAAAAATAGAGGTATTGGGCCACCAAAACTACAAAGAGTATTTTTTCTTTTATTCTCAGCACTCTAGGCCAAGTGTTGATGGAGTTCTAAATGAATAATGGCTTGGAAGATCATCTTGGTAAGCTTTATGCTTCTTGAATCTAACTCCCTCTCCTTGGAATTATACACATACTTATTTGGAGGGAAATTAGAAGTTTCTCATTTGAAACTTGGCTTACTTGGAAAACATATACACCAACCTTGAATATTACAAATCTTTTCCATCTTGTGATAGTTAAACTTAAACCTCAAACTTCTTCTCATATTGATCCTTGATAACCTTATCACCATAGAAAACTACTTGTACAGAGAATCTATTTAAGACTATTTAACACCATTGGAATATACCTATATATTACCTAATGAGGCTCTTGATGATGTCATCATATTTGTACAAAATTTTCATGAAGTCTTTAATGCCTTTGATGGATTTGAGAAGGTCTTCCCATTCATACTCTTTTTGCAAGCAAGGGACAACCATCACTTAGGCATATTATGTTACTTAAAATCTTGTCAAAATTTTATGAGATACACTTGAGTAATCCATTGAACATCATAATATCTCTTTTCAGGCATAGAAATCCTCTTCCACTAAGCAAGAAACTCTTATATAGCTCATAGCCATGAAAATAGGCCTATAACTAGATTTTTAGGCTAATTCTTGTATCTTTATTCCTCACACATGAAAAATTATGGATTTAATGGATGATTATGAGGTTTTTAAATATCATAATATTTTTTTAATATCAATTCCAATTATTTTGAGTCAATTAAGAAACCATTTGATTTTATCGAGCTCCTTTTGGGGTTCTAGCAAGGTTTAAAGGTATCAAACTTATTACGAATTATTCATAAAGAAAAAAAAATTGATATTCTATACTATTCCAAAAGACTAGATTAGTGGTACCATATTAACATCTAAAATATTCATTTTTACCCATTCAAATCCTTATCTAAGTTCACATGTAGTGAAAGCTACCTTCTCAGGCAATGTAGGCTTGTAGGTGTACTCGTGAGGGATAATTTAGCAAAAGGGGGTCATGAATATGTTTTATTTAGATTATAAAAACATTATTTAAGTATTTATTATACACTAATATGTGTTTAGGTTATCATATAAACTATTTTAATCCTTAAACTCATTGAAATCTATAGTAACCCATTATTAGAGTTTGTAGACATTCTTGTGAGAATAACCCTAATAACCTCTTTTTGATGGTTTCTCAACTTTAAAAAGTGCCTTAAAAACTTTATAACCATATATATTATTATTTACACATATTAAAATAATTTAATCCTTTTATTCTATGCAAAATAAGCATCTCTTCTTCATGAATCCATTTACAGACCTAAAATAGGCAAACTGAGCCTGTGTGTTCACACTGTTCACTTGATCATTTGACTATAGATGGTTTTTTATGAATTATAAAATTAATATAACTTAGTTTTAATAACATTAGGCATTTGGATAGACCATATTTTATGTTTTATCATTCATTTTTTTCTTTTCAAACCTTAAGAAGACCTTAAAATGCTCAAGAACACATTCTTCTTAGATTGTCTATTACAACTACAAACATTTCCTCAACTAAGTAATCATGGGATTCCTTAAAATATTTATTTTAACCTTATTTAGGTTGTATTAGTTAATTTTAATAAATAATAAACAAATTCTCCTATTGTTTTCTTGAGTACCTAGTGTCAAATGCAAGGTGATTGTCTCCAAACCTCCCACATACCTAAAACACTCTTCTCTAAGTGATCTTGTCTTCGAATGATGATTATTTTTATCTCACAAAAGTAAAAAAATATAAACCATAATTTTTAATTTTAATTACTTTCCAATATATATCTCAATACTCTTGTTCATAAATAACACTACCCTCACTCTCTATTTGCTTCCAGTAGGCTTGTAGGTGCCTCTTTCCCAAGCCCACACCTTCTTCACATTTGTTCTTGGGCTAGTATTGACTAACCCAAGATAATATCCAATAGTTTGAGAGGAAATTGAGTTTCCTTAATTTTTTTATTGACACAGTCCATTAATAAATTTTATAAGATTTATCATTTGTCTCCCAAACCTTCTTGTAGACCCATGCAGTTTAGTTGTAGGTGTAACTGCATGGTGATTTTTTTCTTGATCATATATGCTCATAAAATAATTTTAGGTTTTATTGAAGTTTAAACATAATTTTATCACCTCCAAGATTATTAAAAAATATCCATTAAACATACGCTTGCATTTTTTCATTCAACACTTGAAGTTCTTGTTCATTCTTGCTTAAAAACATTAAATTCAATGACCTCTTTGACTGGTGCCTCTTGTAACTATCACATAAGATGGATTTGAGAAAAATGTATACCTATTTAATTTTTCATGAATTTTATATAGTCCTCTTAATGTCTCAAATATTTCACAATAATGCATTGATCTCCAAACATCTCATTTGTTCATTTACAATACTGCATTCTTCTCATTTGATGACTATGTGTTCACATTAATACAAGAGGGCCAATTGGAGAATGAAAATAGATTTATTGAGAATTAAATGAAACTTATGAGGATTTTTCCAATGCATATAAATATATTTTTATTCTTTCACAAGTCACTAAAATATTCAAAATGTCAAGCTTACTCAACTTCATACCTTATCAGAATTACAAACCTATGCATTGGCATTTCACTCTTTCTGCATGTGAATAATGTTTGGATATGGAATATGGAACTTTTTGGATATAAATGAGATTAGGAACACCATGGGAATATATTATAAATACCTCCAAGTGATAAAATACCCTAGAATTTTGTAAAGACCTACCTATTATGCCCATGATAATAGAGCCATGAGGTCTTCTTGTTGGTACAATCATTAACCATGGAATCTTGCATTAAGTTTGATGTTTAAGAGGTTAATATACTATCAAGGGATAATATCCAATATTTTAAATGCATTTACCAATCTTGGACATGCCATTTCAAGGGTAAACCATGGTAGTGGGGTTTAAGAAGGGTTTTAGAGCACTTATCTTTGTAGTGATTATTTATAGAGCTCTACCTCTTGAACTTAGAAATAATGCCATGATTTTTAAGACCATAAGGTTAGTATACACCCCTTAATGTAATTTTTTATGAAATTAGACATCCTCTATGAACTAATGTAAAACCTTATAAATAAGACCCTAGTAGCCTTATTACATATATTTGGATATAGGTTTACCTAAAAAACCTTATAAATAAGACCCAAATTGAAAATTAACATGATATATCCTCTAAGACAAGCTAACACTAAAATTACCTTCCCAACAAATAAACAAAAATAGAAAACACACAATAATACAAACCTATGTTGGAAACACTTGGAGAAAACACACACTAATATACTATGTACAAGGCTAAAAATAGACCCTAAAGGTATACTTCACATGTATCAAATAGAAAATTGTATGAACTTTCTTGACTACCTATGAACAAATTTACACTTGATAGGTGGAGTATATCATAAACTTTCTTGTGATGTGATAGGTATGTCTTACCTTTAAATATGTTGTAATGTTGATGGCCTCCATGATTTGTAATCAATCCTAAAACATCCATTAGATCAGTTGGATAAAACATATATCTAATGTACACATATTCTTCTTGTGGATTTATTCTTACTTCATGATTCTCAATATGGATACAACTTTCAAAAGTGATCACCTTCTAATTTGTGAAGGTAGCTACAACCTCATCCTCTAATGGATATTTAGGATAGTGATCTTCATCTTCTTGGGGCATTATTTGATCCACACCTTCATCATTACACTCTTAAAAATTATCAACCACCTTGGCCATGTTTTCATTGAGGTTTTATTCATGTCTACTTTAAGGTAAAACAACTTCAATGACATCTCTATTCCCCCTATAGGGGATGATATTTTGATAAGGAGTTGAAACTCATTACAAATATTGAGGTACCATTTCCATAAATGATCATATTTTTTGATCCCCACTTTAAACTTCTTGAAGTTCAATAGGGACCATTACATATTTATCATTTTCTACTATAACCTCACTCAAGACTACCATGTCATCATTAGCTCTTGATTCATTAATTCTCCTTGAACCATAAAAGAATAAATTCCATATCCCATCATTATTCTCATTTTATTTAAAAAGAGATGGGTCAAATTCAATTTTTCATGTAAGTGGTAAATCCCTAGGCCTACATCTCCATTGTATCTATATGAATCATACCCATGATTTTTAGTCCTCCACTCATCAAGAAATATGTTTGATATGCCATCAATAGGTATAAAAAGTTCTTGATCAATAGTATGATCTCCTTCATCAATGATAGTGAAATTAAAATTTGAGATATTTTGCATGTAAGGTTCTAGATGAAACCTAATAATTGGTTTAGATTTGATTGTGACCTTCAAACTATATCTACTTCTAAACACCATATAGGACCAGTGAGATGATAAATACCCCCAATTTAGTAGTGAAATCTTCAGACAAGCATAAATAAGATGAGGGTGATAAATATATGACAAAAACATCTTGAGATATTAAAAAATTAGGGCATGCATGAAGAGTGAGTTTTATACCTTTGATCACACCAATTACCTTGGTAGCTAATCCATACAACTAAAAAACTCCATTGATGTTTGGCTCATACTTCAAACCTAGATTATCAGCTAATAATTTATGCATTAAAGAGCTTTCTTCTCCACTATCAATCATGTAATTGTGAACAAAATAATCTCCAATAACCATATAAATATATAAAGTATGAGGCTTATATATTTTTATTGGTTTCCATTCACTAGGATTTGATGTATTGGTGAAGACTATATTGTCTCTCTTTATTTACTTTTCTAAAAGGTTGAGTTTAGACAACTCCTATTGATATATGGGCCTTTGCCTAGGAATGAACAATGTATCCCATAATTGTATACTCACATTATCCTTCTTCATTTGATCTATAATATTTATGGGAGAGACACTAACTTCTGGTTGTCTTTTAGGAGAAACAACACCACCTTGAACTTGTGAGGATTGAGGTATAAAATCACCTTTCTCATTCTAATTTTTTTGAACCTAATGAGTTTTTGAGGTGTAATTGGGCTCATTAGACTTTTAAATAATTGTATAAGATAAATAATGTCCCTTCCCCATCTCTTAACCACTTTTCACTACTCTTTTTTTGGGACTTTGTATTGGCTAATATGGAATAATCAACCTTACTTATGCTTTCAAACTCATTGACTAAACACCAATGTACCTTCTATAAATCCACCAATGTAGCTTCTAATTGATATTATTATCCATTATCCCCTCCTTGATTAGGAACTTTAGCTTTTGTCATAAGGGGCATTATTCCATTTTGTGCCACAAAATCTTGATTAAACACCTCATTTTTATTAGTAGACTTATCATGAGGATGAACCCATAGAGAAGACAAATAATACGCATACACAATGTTATTTTGAATAGGTACTAGAGCTATAGAGTTATAGGAAACATTTTTATTATGACTATTAGTCAATTGAGCATGAGTAATATGCCCATGTCCTTTAAAGTTGGCTTAAAAAGGTGGTCTATTGGACTGATAGGGTTGATAAGACCAATATGGAGCTTAATAAGGTCTATGAGGCTAAGGTTGTATCTTAAAATCTAATATCTCATTTCATTAGGCTTTGACTAGGTTTCTTAATTCTTTCATTTCATTTGATTTACTAGGGATAGCTTGCCCATGAATGGTTGGTGTACGAATAAGAGAAATAGTTGGCTTAGGGGGTTGTATATCAGGGAAAAAGTTCATGGAAAGTCTTGAAGTAAGATTTATAGCTTTAATTAGGCTATTTTTATCCATGATAAAAACATAATAGGCATCCAATAAGGTATTTCCTCCCATGGATTGTGTCATAATAACTATGTCACTATTTAGAGCTTTGGGATAGTAAAGTAAGGCATAATTTGCAGTATGCCTCACAAGAGGTGGAATAATATCCCATGTTTTGTGAAATATAGAGTTGAAATATTGTATAAAATCTTATGTTTCTCTCTTTATGGTGGTTAATTTCTCAACCAAAGACAAGTAATCACTCTTGTCCTTAAACCTCTTACTCAATTTATCTCCTAATTGGCCCCATGAATTAATAGAATTAGGATCCAAGTTACTATACCAATATATAAATTTTCCATTAAATAAAAATTTTAAAAATATAATTGCCACATTATTTTGAGTGATATTATGGAATTTACAAAAAATGGCTATATATTTGATGTTCTCAATAGGGGTAATGGTGTTTGTTTCACTAAAATAGGAAACACTTATAATGGATACCATAGGTACATCATCATATTTTTAAATATTTAGAGGGATTTGACCATTTTAGGCAACAAAATCTAGTTTTTAATCCATGCTAGCTTTAGGAGAACTTGGACTATAGTGTAAATGAAACTACCTTTAGGGCATTTGGTATAATGGTCAAAATAAAGGAATCTCTTTCTTTTGATTAAAAAGGGGGTAATTCAATAAATAAAAAAGGTATACCATTGGAAACTAACCTTTTAGTCACCTTTGGCTTGAAATACACTTACAAATATACAACCAACATCCAATATTTTTTTGGAATTGCTAGATGTTGCATGAAGGAGGATATTACAGCTATAAATATGTCAAGACCAACATAAATCTTGGAGAACCTTATTAAAACTATATCCCATTGAGAATTATATAACTTTTATCAATATTAATTTCACCCTTGAGGAGTTTTTTAAATCCTTCATCATTTATTTGATAAAATAGAGACACCTCTAAGATACAGGTGGCCTAATTATTGAGGTAAATATTTAGTTTAGGGATAGAACCCTTGATGTATCACCTTAAACTACTAATAAACCTATTTATTTCGAGGAAAAGGAAGATATGTAACTAAAAAAAAGTAAATGGGAGGTGATGATCCAAATTTATTTACCACTATAACTCATTTGAATGTACACTATAAACTATAAGACTAAATGAACAAACATTACTCCTAATCTAAACCTATTGCATCATTGATTTTTAGACAGGTAAGGTATTGTAGGACTAATAATGAATATTTTTTATAATTTTAATCCATAGATGAACCCTGATGACACTAAATAAAACCTATAATAGTGAATCAAACTACATTAAGGTAAGATGAATGAGACAATAAACCAAAGTGAACTCAATTTACACTTGATCAAATCAACTAGTTAAAGGTTTACACTACATAGAGACATAAATTCACTAAGGATTATTCGTGAATAAAAAATACTTGATATTATAAATAATGTCACAAAAATGGATTAGGTAGACCATATTAACATCTATAGTAATCATTGATACAAATTCAAATCCTCGTCTATGTTCACAAGTAGTGAATGCTACCTTCTCAGGTAATGTAGGTATATAGGTGCACTCAAGAGGGTTAATTGGGCAAAAGGGGGTCATGAAGATGTTTTATTTTAATTTAAAACACCTCTTCAAGGTATTTATTATGACATAAATTTTATATAGGTGGTCTTCTCAACTATTTTACTCTTTAAACTGATATTAACACATTGTTAGGGTTTGTATACATTCTTGTGAGAATGACCATAATAGTCTATTTTTGATGGTTTCTAAAATTTAAAAATTAATTTAAATAGTATATAATATTATATATAATCCTTAACACCTATTATATTCTTTCCTTCCTATTATTATATTCAAAACATGTGTATCTTCTTCACGAATCCATTCACAGACCTAACACAGTCAAGTTGAGCTTATGTGTTCACATTGTTCACTTGATCCTTTAACTCTAGATGGTCTATTATGAATTATAATACTCAAATAAATTATGGATAATAAGGTGAGGTATTTTTATATACATTATTTAATGTTTTATCATTCATTTTTTATTTATAAACCTTCAATAGATCTTAAAATTCTCAAGAACACGTTCTTCTTAAACTATCTATTACAGCTACAAACATGTCCTTAGCTAGGTAATAATGGGAGTCTTGAAAATATTAGTTGAAACATTACTAAATTTGTATTATATACTATTACTCAATAATAAACTAATTCTCCTATTGGTTTCTTGAGTACCTAGTGTCAAATGCAAGGTGATTGTCTCCAAACCTCACATAAACCTAAAACACTCTTCTTCAGGTGATCTTATCTTATATTGATGATTAATTTTTATCATAGGAAACCAAAAATCTCAATTTTTTTTAAGGTATATTTCATTCAAAAAAATCCCTTAATAATCTTATTCATAATTAACATTTCCCTCAATCTCTATTTTCTGTGAATAGCTTTATAGGTGCCTCTATCCCAAGCCCATACCTTCTTCAAATTTGTTCTTGGGCTAGTCTTGACTGATCCAAGATAATATAAAATGGTTTTGGATGTATTTTATTTTGTTTATGAACCATTTCCATTGATAAATATTATAAGCTTTATCATTTGTCTCCCAAACTTTCTTACAGACACATATGGTCCAGTCATATGTGTAGAACAACATGGTGATTTTTTACTTGATCATACATGCTCATGAAATAGTTTTAGGTTTGATTGAAGTTTTAAAAAAAAAATTCACCTACAGGATGTATTAAAAATTATCCATCAACCACAGGCTTTCATTTGTTCCTTCAACACTTAAAGTTCTTATTCTTTCTTGCTTAAGAACATTGAATTCAATGACCTTCTTGATTGGTGCCTCTTGGAAATATCACATAATATGGATTTTGAAAAATTATATACCTATTTAATACTTCATTAATGTTATATACTCCTATTAATGTCTCAAATCTTTCATAATAATGCATTGGTCTCCAAACATCTCATGTGTTTATCTACAAGATTATATTCTTCTCATTTGAGGGTTGTGTGTTTACATTAATGCAATAGGGCCACTTGCAAAATGAAAAGGAGTTTATTAAATAATGAAATTTAACTTATTAGTCTCATACCAATTCATCTCAAGAGATTTTTCTTCTTTCATAAGTCACTAAAATCTTCAAAGTGTCAATCTTACTCAACTTCATACCTTGTCAACCATACAAACATGTACATTAGAATTTCACTCTTTATGCATGTAAATATTGTTTGGAGATGAAATAAGAATTTTTTTGGGCATAAATTATATTAATAAAACAATTTTAATATATGATCAACACCTATAAGTGATAAAATACCCCAAAATCTTGCAAAATCCTACCTATCATTATTAGGACAACAATATCATGAGGTTTCATTGGTACAGTCATGAACAATGGAATATTACACATATTTTGATATAAAATAGATTAATATATTATAAATGGATAATATAAAACCATTTGAATTCATTTTCAAATATTGTACATGCCGTTTCAAGGGGAAAACCATGGTAGTGTGGTTTAACAAGGTTTTTAGAGCACTTATCTTCTTTGTAGTTGTTCATAGAGATCTACCTCTTGAACTTAGAACTAATTCCATGATTTTAAAATGTATAAGGGTATTATAAATCCACTAATGAACTTTATTCTGAAACTTCACCTCTTCCATAAATTAATTTAAAACCATTGACCCACTTCTTCTTCTAAGAACCCGATGAAGGAGATGGAATAGGTTTGTGTCCTTTTAGTGCCTAAAACTCCTTCTTAAGTATGGATTTGAGTCTATGGGTATCGTATAAATAATTTTAGAATATTATAAGTTTATATTCAATGGAAATGATTTATAATGAGACCTCCATATACCCTTTTCCATTAAGAAAACTTCTTATCTTGCCCTCTTACCCTATTGGAGCTGTAAACTAGGTGGATATAGAGTATCTCTTAGCCTGTATGGTGGTAAAATAATGTACAAGATCATATTACACTTTTATTTCCCCTTATATTTATTCATTATGATCTTATTTAGATGTTAGAATGATGAGTGAATAGTTCAAAAGTGTTCCAACATTAGAAAAGAAATTTCATGATAACTTGGACAAGATGTATAGGCAAGGTACATGTATCTTGGCATTTAAAAAGTGCAAAATAACTCAAAAATCCCTTTTTCATCTATGATCATAACATTATACTTATATACTTTATTATCTTGTAAGGAGTTATATTAGAACATTGCCACAAGAAATATAAGACAAAATATAGGAAACCTTAAACTCTCTAAAAATACCTTAGTTTATCTAAAATACTTGAAAGTCCAATATTTCCAACTTACTAGCTCTAATACTTGGTGAAATTTCTCATCTTGGAACACATTTTATTCTTGGATGGTCATCATCTTCTTGTCTTCACCATGATTCAAGATTTACCTTTTCACAACAAACCTTAACATTTCCAAAGTTACCTTAATCTATGATAAACACCTCATAAAGGATCAAGTTATTGATACAGTTTAATTAATTGGATGTCATAACTTCACACTTTAACTAAACCTTACACAAAATCATAAAACAATCAAAGTTATTATTACAATGCATCACCATAGGATAGGCTATGAGATCAAGACATGACACTTCAAAAGGATATCAACAAAGTTAAATAATCTTGGCTAGCATGTTTTGAAATGTAATGACCCATGTTAGCCAATTTGGCTAACAATCACCATTCAACTCATGGGTTAAATTCCAAACCATTGATTAACATGATAATCGATTACCAGTTAAAATCTAAATTACGCCATTTGATAGTCTAAGGTCTAAGAGACAATGTCAAAAAAATAATAGTAAAACCAATAATGGTCCCATGATATATTTATAGTAAAAAACAAAGACCATTCACCTTAAAAATAAAGATCCATAATAAGATAGTCATGGTTACAAATCAAGGTAATCATGGTAATGAAGGATTCCGAAAAATAAGCACAAAGATCTAAGGAATTTTTTAGACAAAAATAATAAATTAACAATGTTGAAGACATAATGAAGAATAATGTCCAAATAATTATGATAACCAAGGCATAAATCAACCATAATAAGATCATAAAAATCATTACTTGTCATAAATTAAATCGATCCCAAATAGGATTACATATCCCATAACTAACACCAATTCAATTTAAGCTTGAATGACATTGAGTCCAACTATGAAGTTGAATAAATCACTCATAAAAATTAGAGGTAATCTTATTAAACTAGATAATTGTTATTATAAAAAATAATATTTAAATTGAATCAAATTATCAAACATACAAACACAACATTAAGATAAAACTAAAAATAAATCATAGTCAATGGACCCACTATAATTATTTTGGAAGCTTGTGTCTCAATACTCATTTTTTTATTATAACCAGCTTTCCACTAGTATAAACCTAGCATGTAGACTCCATCGACCAAGTATAGCTCATGGTACATCTTTTAGTCATAAAAGATGATATCAATAATATATATCAAACAAATATATAGTGATGATAATTGAATAATCAACTAAATATAACATTATAACATAGTCATTTTTTAGAATAATGACATAGTATCAATAAAATAAAAGTGTCCAATAAGTCCATGATACTTTATGAAATTTAAACATGTGAAAATGTTATGCAAATGTCCAAGTCAATAATAATGCATAGCTTTGAAATTGTTTCAGACCAAGTCATTACATCCTCTCCCTCTTAAAAATGAGTCATCCCTACAACTAATCAAATAGAAGGAGATAATTCTTATTGATAATAATTTTGTCTTCCCACATAAGACTCCTTTCACTAAGTGGGTCTCACTAAACCAATACTTGATGAATTTCTCTATTTCACAACTTAATGTTATGATAGTCTAGGATCATCATTAGTTCTAATTGTATCTTCTCCTATTTTATAAATTGGAGATTTTTCTAATCCAAAATATGAGATGTAAAATATATTTAGTTTCTTAATAAATAAATATGAAAAACCTTATCAATCTTAGACAAAGAAGGAAAAAGAGCTAGTCGATAATCAACAAGACTAGTATTTTCTATGATGTCAAGAGTTCCAACAAAGTATGGAGCTAATTTATAATATTTTTAAAACTTAATGGATATTTTTTGAGGTCTAACTCACAAAAATACCTTATCATCAATACTAAATTCATGTGGATTTATTTTTTGATCTACATAAATCTTTTTCTGAATAGAGGCATTTTTAAGATTTTGGTAAATAACAACCATTTTCTTATCATATTCTTTAAGTACATCAATTCTATCAATAACGTTATTTTCCATGTTATCCCATCCAAGTGGTATTTTGCATTTATGCCCATATAATTCTTTACAAGGATCCATTCTAAGTACAATAATGATAAGTATTATTATAATTAAATTCAACTAAAATCTTCCCACTTACTTTACTAACCCATGACATACATTCACATCATGTTTTCTAACACTTGATTAAACCTTTTAGTTTGACCATATGTTTCTAGTTATTACATAAAACTGAAATTCAAGGATGTTTTAAATGTTGTAGTTAATGTTCACCAGGACCTTGATGTGAAAATTATATCTATGTCTGAAATGACTGATTTTGGCTTGCCATGTAGTTGAAAAACCTATTTTAAAAATATTTTTACAAACATGGAAGAATCATTCGATAATTTTACAACAATGAAATGACCAACCTTGGTTAATTTTTCAATTATAACTAGAATAGTATCATGTTTTTTATGAGATTTAAGTAGCTTATAAATAAAATATAGAATATAATCCACTTATATTTATATAATTAATGAGTATGCGATAGATATTTAAGATACAATAGACCTCAATGATGGAAATGATCAAATTTTACCTGCTGACATTCCAAGAATTTTTCCCCCAAGTCAACCACATCAAGTTTCATACTAGGCAAAAAATAATACTTTTTTAGCTCATGTGTCATATTCGTGACACCTAAATGAGAATAATTAGGTTTTATATGCAATTATTTTATAAATTAACTTCACAAGTCCAAATATTTAGGTACAAAAAATATTTTTTATGCCTAATCAAGAAAAAAATTTCAATAAAAAAATCAACAGATGACTTTGTAATAGGCTCATTATCCATAACTAATCTTACCTCTTGGTAATATTCAACATAAATTTTTTTATTAAACATAATATTTATAAAATTAGACAAAATTACATAAATTTCAATAATGCACATGTGTCGACTTAGTGTACTAGTGACATGATTTTCCTTTCCCTTGTCATAATAAATTTTGATGCCAAAATTAATTAAACATTATATCTATCTAAATTTTTGTGAAATCAAATCATTTTGAGAAAATAAATACTCCATTTTACAATGATCATATTTCACTATGAAATATTTTCCCAATATAAAATGTCTCCATTGCTTCAAAATGTGAAATATGGAATCAAACTCCATATCATGTGTAGTATAGTCATTTTCATGATCCTTAAGATTTCATGACTCTTAAGATACTAATTTGACATCTTGGGTTATAATTGCACTAAAAATATCCTTGGAAGCATCTAATACTTCAAAATTTCCATTTGGGTTAGTAATGACAAGTATAGGTGTTGTATTCAATAAATCCTTAAGATTTTGGAATGCCACTTCATAGAGGGGTGTCTAAACAAACTTCTTTCCCTTATGCTACAAGGAAATGATTGGGTTGGAAATTATGGAATGTTTTTACACAAACCTAAAATATTAACCAACCAAACCCATAAAATTACACACTTCATGTATGTTATTGGGATCAAGCCATGCTCGTGTTTCCTTGATCTTTGCTAGATCTACAATAATAGCATATTTATAAATCATATGACATAAACAATGGATTTTAGATTCAAATAAGTCACATTTTGACAATATAACATATAAATTTTTATACCTTAGTCTTTTCAATACTAATTTAAAGTATTGTTCATGTTTAACTACATTTTTTAGAGTAAATCCAAATTTCATCTAAGAAAACTAGTACAAACTTATCCAAGAAATACATGAAAACATTGTTCATTAAGTTCATAAATACATTTATTTAATTTGTAAAACTAAATTGCATAATCATGATCTCATAATGACTATAACTTATTCATAAATTAATCTTATGCATATTTTCCTCCTTGATACTTAGATTATAATATCTTGATATGAGATCACTCTTGGAGAAGATAGTTGTTCCCTTCATTTGATCAAATAAATTGTCTATTCTTGGAAACATAAAACTATATTTTATTTTCACTTTATTGATAATTTTTTAGTCAACACACAACCTCAAGTTTCATCCTTCTTATTTAAAAAGTTAATCATATCACCCAAAGGAGATAAACTTGGTCAAATGTTTCGATTTTCCAAAATTTCTTGTAACCAAACTTTTAATCCATATAAAATTACCACATTAATTCTATAATGAGCCTTAGAAGGAGGTGAATCTCCTAACACAATATATATATATATATATATATATATATATATATATATATATATATATATATATATATATCAAATTCACACTTATAATAAATTTTAATATTTTCTTTGGAAATACATCAATAAATTCACTAAGGAAATAAAAATATCTTCGTATTGGTTCCTTATCCTTAGATACCTACTACATTTGGTCAACATATAATTGGTAGCCTTTATTTACTACCTTTTTAAGCTATAATATTGAATATAATTTGTGTGCCTTATAATTTTAAATACCTTGAGCTTCCATGATTCTACCAAAATCATTTATTCATTGCACCATTTTTATAAAAAATCAAGCATTAATTGATGCGACTGCAAGTAATCCATACCTAGGATAAATGCATAAGATATTAAAGGATCTAAAAAAAAGTTTAAATTAATCTTCAAAACTCCTAAATATAGCTTATCTTTCTATAAGTATTCATATATTAACACCCATTTTTCTATACCAAACTCTACCTTTCAACATTACTTGACTTTAATAGGTTTTAATCTACACTTGTTTTCTCCAATAGGTGAAATAAAGTTATCCATATCACTAGAATAAATAAAAATAGACACATTAAGAAAAAATAAATTAACTTTAATTTATATAAGAGTAGCTTGAAAATTATCACTCTAGTTGTTAACTATTGTACACACTTGATAATTGGTTGATTGAACAAGTTTAAGATTTGGACAATCCTTATGATAATGGTTATCACCACATTCCTAAAATTATACATCTCTATTAGGTGAAATAGGAATATTTTTGGATCCTATGGATGGTCTAATATGATATTTTCAGTTTGGTTTTTATTGTTTGGTGAATTTTTGGCCTTAAAATTTGTATTCTTTCCTTAGAGCTTACCAAAGCCACTACTAGTTTTAAGGCCAAAATTTGTAATTATGATATTATTTTTAGAAGTTTTTAGGAGTGGGAGAGAGATTTTTAGTTTTATTATGTTGTTTATTCTTCTTAAATATTCCTTTAATTTTTACCAAGATTTTTTCTTCTTTTCTACACTATGGGTAGACATAATGGTAATTATCAAGGTTTTTGGATTGGTAATATTAACATCATGAATCAATATTTCCTTTAGTCCAAGTTTAAACATGGTCAATTTATACTCTTCATCATGTATATAATTTACATGATACAATAAATTTAGATATTTATTTTCATATTCAATGACTGACATGTTTTATTATATCATCAACTACAAATCAGTGATTTTCTATTCTTTAAAGTTGGTACTTAAGTATCTTTTTTGAAACTTACATTCAAAAAAATTCAAAGGGTCATAGGATGGTCACCTTATATAGAACAAATATGATTCCACCATAAGTTATAATAACCAACCATATGATATACTACCACCCTATCTTTCAACATTAGAGGGCATGTTATGCAAATTAAAATAATTCTACATGTGTACCAACTAAACATCAATGCCATTAGTTGATTCTTCCCTTCAAAGGGCTTATGAAGGAAGTTTACTAATATCCTTAATGATTATATCCACCACTTACAAGGGAAGCTCTTGGATTTATTTATCCTCCCATTTCTCATTTTCCAACTCATGTAAGACTTCTTGAGGAGCACCCTCAAGGTTATTCAACCTATGTGCTTGGGTTTCCATTCTACCTTGAATGGATTTTAAAGATGCCAAATTTTCATTCAAGACCTCTTCTTGATTTTCAATAGGATTTCTTCCAACTACATTATGATCATGGGGCTCATTATTAATACTTTTTATCACTCAAAATATACACCCATAGTTACAAAGGGATCTCAAATGTGATGATGTGCAGTTATTCCATTCACAATACCTTGGACTCACATGATGAAGAGTTATTCACTATCTCACTATAACAAGGAGATCATCCCCTAAGGTTTGGGACTCTTATGCTTCTTTGGATGAACCTATGGAGTAGGCTAGATTTTTTTAATTCTAGATGCACCTGGTTTAGTACCAACACATAGATCTACAAAGAGAAGAATGAAACCTACAACTATTGCTAAACCTAAATTTGAAAAGGGGAAAAGGAAGAGAAAAGGTAAGAGATTATTTTAAAGTAAAAGGTGATTTACTAATAATAGATTGATCATCTCACCTACTTGATGACTTAATAAAACTAAAATATTGAATACATAAAATCCAAACCAAATGCAATGCATAATTGTTTCACATAGAGGTAAGGGAGCACAACATAGCACTAAGAGGTAAAACAAATAGTCCACATATGACACCTACACAGACCTGTCTATACATAGAATATGACCTATAAGACCTTCTAGTTCTACATAAAGATACAAAGGGAGGTTTAAAATGAGAGGGATGAATCATCCACAGACAAGGATTATCAACCATAAATACACACAAAACACATAGAATGAATAAAGTAACTCATATCTTATTAATATCAATGTCTTAGGTGATACAACAAGCTTAAATGGATAGAGCTTTGTTATACTAGGAGAGGGATATTGGAGGGAAAAATTTGGAAGAATTGCATTTCTCAAAGATGTTTACCCTTTTAAAATGTAATCCTCAGTATTTTATAGGTGATGATAAGCCCACAAGTCATTAATTAAAACCTCCCCACTAATAGGGTAGTTATAATGTTTAATACTAGTGTGGAGAAGCTATTAGGATATTTTTTGGAAGAGATCATGTGCCCATGTTCTGAATACCTAACAATTGCCCTTCATTTAATTTTATTATAATTTGGTTCCCTTGATATAGAATCAAGCTCAACCACCATTCTTATATATATAAGTCACCTACCATCCATCTAGGCCACTTTATTGATGTGTGTCCATGTATGATATCTTTGGGTTATACCTCATCATCTTGCACAAGAAAAGAAGCTATCACATGCCCATATTTAAAAAGTCTCATGGATAGATGTGTACTACAGGTTGTATATAGAGTTGGTTATGTAGTGTGGCCAAAAAATTATAAAGGGAATTGAGGGTAGTTTTCTACAAAAATTCACAAGGCCCAATCTCTTTCTAACCCAAGTCCCTTATGATGGTCTTCATAGTCTATGCCTTATTTGGAACTTACACTAGTCTATAAAGATAATGTTGTGTAGTTTAAGTTTGTAGTCTACATTTTACAAGGGCATGGATTAGAAACTCTATTCACTATATTGAGACTTCATAATTTGAATTTTAGGAGAGTCTTTTAATAAGAGTATACAATAATATGGCATATCTTAGGCATGCCCTTCATGATCTATAACCGCTCCTACACACTTCTTTATTTCACTGCTCAAAGTTAGGGAGGCCTAAATGATTTGAATTTCATGATGTGATAATTTAATGAGGGATTTATGCATGGGGCATGTATTAGGGTCTCCTTTTAGTCACAAATCAATATAAAGTTGATGAGTGGACATGATATGATTATTGAGTGAGGGTGTGGATGGGAAGCATCTACATGTAGACTTGTTTTGAGAACTTAATCACTGTGTAAGTATGTGACTATTTTTGTAGTATGTGGAAGTTTTTATTCTTATATTTATTCAATCCCTATAGATATGCACCAATTTAAGGAAGATATTCATGCTATCAATCTAGCTCATTGGGGTGTCATGGTCCTTTGATTGGATCTTATATAACGAAATAACTATGTAGTCTTCATTATTCATATTCTCTGCTAACTAATCATAAATTCCCTTACCTCACACTAGCTTGGTGATTTGGATGTCTATGGTGTACTCCATCACCTATATGACCCAATATACTCTCTTCTCACCTATGTCCTTACTAATTAATAATTCCTTTATACTTGAGAGTGAGACCATAAGTTGTATCTTATTATTGGAGAGCATGAGCCTAAATTTATTGAGTGATATTACTACCATGAGGATATGTTTATCTATAAAGTTGTAGTGCCACCATAGTCCTTGAGCACCTAGCTAAAGAAAGAGATAGGTTGTTTTAGTTGGTCATTATTCTAATCCATAATAATAGATAATATGATTTTAGCACCACCAATCACATCAAGGATGAAATCCTTATTGTAATCCAAGTTTATCAATGTTAGAGCTTATGCTATGACACACTTGATGGCCTCAAATTTTATTTAGCCTTCCTAGATCTAGCTAAATGTATTGACCTTCTTGAGAATAACTATAAGGGGCTTGACTAGAGTTGTAAAAATTGTCACAAATATTATAATGAAGTTTATTTTTCCAAAGAAGCTTTGAAGACCCTTCTTATGACCTGAGAGTGGGAGTGATAGAATTGCCTTGACTCATTCAAGATCAAATGTGAGTCCCTCTTTAGATATGATGTGACCCAACAACTTGCCTTCATGTACTATGAATATGTAATTACTTGGGTTTAGAGAGATCCCAAACTTTTATAATTTTATGAAGACCTATTATAGGTGGCCCAAATAATCTATTACATTATTTGAGAAAAAAATTATGTCATCAAGGTAACACAAGATGATATTATTGAGGAGTCCATTGAATTCCATATCCATGTCCCTCCAGAAGGTAGCTCCTACATTTTTAAAACCAAAGGGAATCCTTTGGTATGTTATGGTGGTCAAATTAATAGGAAATGTAGTTTTGAATTGATCACCCTCATGCACAAGCACCTAGTTATATCCCAAATAACCATCTAACAATAAAACTCTTTCCATACTTGTGACTATTTTCAAGATTTATTGCATTGGTGATAGGGAATTTTGGTCTTTGAGGTAAGCTTTGTTGAGTTCCTTGAAGTTTACACACAAGTGGATATCTCCATTTTTCTTATGCACCAAGACCAAATTGGTAACCCACGAGGAAAGTTTGATTGGAAATATTATGTGGGACTCAATGAGATTTGATAGCTCCTTCCTCATTAAGGACTTAAACTTTGGATTAACCAGCCTCTGCTTCTACCTAACCATCCTAGTACTGGCAATAAGCTATATAATATGTTGGGATAAGACTATATCAAAGCCTCTAAGTTATTTATAGCTCCATGTGAAGATATCATCATACCTTTTAATTAACTCAATGAATTATTTGGTTTTATATGGGGAACATATCTTATTTGTTTTTAAAAAAGATTGTCATTAGAGATGGGTACTGACCTGAATATTTCATCCTTCACCATCATGTTTCTCCTTTTGCATTTTAGTTATTCATTAGAATTGAATATAATTTATAGCATGACTAGCCCCCTAGGCAATTTTTTCCCTTTAGTTGAATGGTCTACCCTTCATGTTGAGCTTGGAGTTAAGGTTGGTGTTGGCACAAAAATCACATTTGTATTATAGGAATTTGATGATTTTTTTATTGATCTTGAACACCTACCAATTTCTTACATTATCTAAGACCATTGGTATAACTATGAGTCTTATGAGTTATTTGAAATTGCTCTTTATATTAAATAGGAAGTCATATTATGAACCCATGGTTGTGAGTCTACTGGCATCATTATTTTGTGCCCTTAGTATGGAATGGATATATAAAGTATCAAACATTTATATCATGTCCCATGATATAGGTTTATATTCCATCAACATTTTATTTTTGGACATATTATACATTATTACCTAGTTTTCCACTAGTTCACTGTACTTGAAAACTTGTAGCACCTTGATCCCTTTTTTATATACCAATTGGAGACCATTGATTAATGCCTCTTAATTATAATTTTTTTTTATGTATCTAAACTAAAATATTAATGCATGGAAATATTTATACATTTAATGGGAGACCATTATAATGTTTTATCCTACACCATTTTTTCTTTGGAAGCTATTAAAGTATAACTACCATATACCTTTGAGGTCTTCTTGCACCTTTACAAGGTCAGGAAATAAGGTGTCCTCCTTAATAATTTAGTATGTATCTATCCCTATTTCCTCTAAATTTTCATATGGATAAAATTCATAATGTTCATGTGACCATTCATCAAGTAAATCATCCAAAACTTCCTCGAGGGTTTTGGTAGTCTTGTAAATAACTAGATTATCCCTTGATCAAATAAGGTGAGGTTTGCATTAATTGGGCTAAGAGTGTATCGATATATGTGATTATTTGAAATAGGATCAACCTTTCTGGTCACCTTGTTCCTATATATAGTTCTAATTATCATGTATGACCAATCTAAAAATATATATCCACCCACCTTCATAGTAAAATCTTGAGATATGCATATAACAAAATAAGGGGGTAAGTTAAGGACTATGATGTCCTATGTAATGGAAAGGCTTGGACACATGTAAAGTGAGATTCAAGTCCTTAATTATTCCCATATTTTTTGCCATTATCATATATAATTTTATTACCTTTTTTGATATGGGATCATATGTTATGCCTAGCATGTCTACAATTTTATTTGGCATCACTAAACTACTTGTGCCTAAATTTATCATACATTTATGTATAAGATGTTCATTGATGATAAAATAAATGTATAATGGGGGATTTATACTTATATGAACTTATTAATTGGGTTTTAATAGACTTATGTGCATAATAGGTGTAGTCTACAATGGCTCTTGAGGTTGGAAACCACTTAGGGCATCCTACAACAAATTCCTTTAGGAAAGAATGGCAAGATCATCCCACATAGAAACATTTAGTATAGTGTTATTCATATTCTCAATTATGTTAAAGGGTATTTGAGTCCCTTTAACTTGAACCTTTTGAATTAGAGCCTCTTCTTACACTAGTTCACTAGTCTAAGACTAACTTTCTTTCTACACAACATAGCTATGTGCACCATAGGTTGCATAAGTGCCTTAACTTGGGTATTTACATGTAGAACTTTGGGCGTAAGCATTGAAGGCATTGAATAATAATTTTATTACATCAATTATCTCTTCCTAAATCTTGTGTTAAAATTAATTGGATTGATTCTTGTAATTGGTACTTCATTCTAATTCACATAGTTAAAGTTTCCCTCCTACAAATTTTAAGAGGGTAGATCCATCTTGATTCTGCATTCATGCCTATGATTAATACTTTGGTTGATATGAAATAGATAGAGGCTCCTGAGGAGGTGGTACGCTATGTATCATAGGTATATAATTTATTATTTCATGCATGCAAATGACTTAATAATTTGGGAAAAATTTTAGGTGATAATTTGGGTGATGGTTCTACCCCAATTGATGACGAAACTTTTACGAGTCATAACTTTTGCACCGTAGCTCCAATTGACTCGCCATTTTAACTATTGGAAAGATAATAATGAGGACAATGTGGTGAGATGGAATAAAGCTCTTTTAAATGTATTTTAATCCCAAAAAACCCAATGGATGTGCCCCAAATTTCAATTTTAGTAGTACAGTCTAAAAATAGTAAGTTTCTAAAAATAGTAATTCCTCGAATTATGTATTATTTTAAATCATGGAAGTTGAACCACTTAATCTCCCTAGATATTGGTGAACTTCCACATCCTCCTAATACTTTCAAAATGTTTATAGATTAATATGTAACCTGAAATAGAAATTAGGTATCTCTTCCCTGAGATAAGCATATAGTGGTATTATAATTTTGAGTAATAAAACATCTCTTCTCAGAGAATTCATTATTACCGTGTTATTTTCATTTTCTTCAAATATCTGTCAATCAAAACTTATGATTTTTGGATAACTTAATAATGTATTTGTTTATTCAAATAACCCCATTCATAATAATGTTCCATGTTGTTTTGCATAGGCACAAGAGATATATAAGTTCTTGAAGTGTTAGAATTTGATGCATAGGGAAGTCTATCGTATGTGTTCTAATTCTGATTTAGCACAACATGTTGGTAGGGAGGATTTTACGATTGATATTACTGGTTGAACGGTTGATAAGGTATGAAATGTTATGTCTACTACCTTTTTAGTTCCAGTAAATATTTTATATAATAATTTAACCTTGTGTAGCTTACCTAAGGGCACAAAATTTGATGGAATTTGTGCACTAATAATAATAGTAATGTAGGCCAGATTTAGAATTAAAGGTGGGGTAAACAAGATTTTTAATGGGGGATCAAGATATAAGGGCATTGGGGGTATTTGAATAATTCTCCTTTCTTGAATCAAATAGTTTTATGTACACACAATGACCTAATAGGCTTTTGGTAATATTGTGCCACCCATTGACTAGATCATTATATCCACATCACTATGCAATGATCTCAAAGAAGTATAAGAATACAATGTTAGGATTAGACTTTACTAGGGGTGGAAATCAATACCAAATCCTCTAGAATATGAAGTTTAAGTCAACAATCTACTTAGTTTGATCCCTTTTGATGGTCATGAGCTATTCCATCAATGATAGGTGGTCACTCTTTTCTTAAAACTACCTACATACTACCATATGTAACTCATCCCAATTATGAATAGAACTAAGCCGTATGATATAATACCATTGGATTGCTCTTGCTTTTAAAGAAGAGTCGAGGAGTCACATTATGATGTTATCTTTGGTCATGTTGTGAATAGAGCAAATGTTTTCTATTTCTTATATGTGATTTATAGGCATAGTTAAATTTTCTCAAATAAAGTAGGAGATGCTCTTAAGAAAAGTTATAGGAATATCATCATACCAGGTAAAACTTGATGGGTTTCCTCCATTAAAGGGAATAAAGGATTGATTTTTCTATGCAACATTTATGGTGTTAGGGAATAATCTTCCTCTATGTGTAGGGATTAATCCAAATGGAGGTGTAAATTGAATTTTAAGAGAAGGTCATCTTGCATCGCTTTCCCTCCTAATGGGTGACAAAGATACTATAATTCTCCTTCTTCTAGACATTATAGGTAACTCAATGAAATGAAAATTAGTTCCCTTTGAAGATGATCTCATTATCTTGACATGTAGATTAATGGATGATATTTATGATGTGGGAACTCTTGGAGTCACTAGGTACTCTATAGAGTGTCTTCAACACTTGAATCACTGGGAGTAGCACCAATCTCTCAGCCAATGCTTAAACTTGTGTCCTACCAAGAATGCCTAAAATTGTTATCAATAAAAACATGCACCTATAGTTGTGAAAGGATCTTATGCATGTTGATGTAGGTCTTTTACATGCCCAACACCTTACACTCATGTGACATAGATCTATTTATTGTCTCAATATAATAATGGGGTTTCCTCCCAAGGTGTGAGACTCTTGTGCTCCTTAGGATGAACCTCCAAAGTAAGATAACTTATTTTATTCTAGATTTATCTAGTTTAGTACCAGTGAAGAGACCTACAAAGATTAGAATGAATCCTACAACTAGTGATAAACTTAAACTTTACAAGGGTATAAAGTAAAAGGTGATGCACCAAGAATAGAGTGATCACTTCACTTGCTTGACAACCTAAGAAACTAAATATATAAACTCTAAACCATATGAAATGCATAATTTTTTTACATATAGATAAAGGAACACAATGCAATAGTAAGAGGGATGAAAAATAGTACACAAATAATGCCTACATAGACCCGTGTATACACAGAATATGACTTGTAAGAACTTTTAATTCTACATAGAGGTGTGAAGGGAGGATGATAATTAGAGGGATGAATCTTCCACATATAAGGATAAATAACCATGAATTCACATACAACACATAGAATGAATAAATTAAATCAACTCTTATTAATCTCAAGGTCTAAGGTGATACAACAAGCTTGAATGGGGAAAGCTTTATTATAATAGGAGAGGGATATTGAAGGAAATAATTTAGCAGCATTTTAATTCTCAAAGATGGTGACCCTTTTAAATTGTAAGCCCAAATATTTTATAGGTGATGCAACTAGGGTAATTAAAATATTTAATACTAATGTGGATAATCAATTAGGATATTTTTAAGAAGAGATCATGTGCCCATGTTCTCAAAACCTAATAATTACCCTGTATTTAATTCTAATCTAATTTGGTTCCCTTAATATCTAATCAATATCAACCACTATTCTTATTTATGGTAGTCACTTACCATCCACTTGGGATTTCATACTGATGTGTGGCTATGTAGGGATATCCTTGGGTTTTATCTCATCATCCTACACACATAATGGAGCTATCATGCACCCATATTTTTAAAGTCTTGCATGTGGCTGCTTGTTATAGGATACACAAAGAGTTAGCTAAAAAGTATGGTTTAAATCTTATAAATGGTATTGAAGGTAATTTTATTCAAAAATGCACAAGGCTAAATATCCTTATACTCCAAGTCCATTTTTATGGTCTTCATGATATGTACCTTATTTGGAACCTTCATTGGTCTATAAAGAGAATGTTGTGTAGTTTGAGGTTGTAGTCTACAATTTACAAGGGCACAAATGGGAAACTCTATTATTTGTCTCAATACTTCATCATTTAAATTCTAGGAAAGTATTTGAATAAGAGAATGAAAGAATATGGGAGATATTAATCATGAGCTTCATGATTTGGAACCACTCCCTTGTGCTTCTCCCTTTCATTGCTCAAAGTTAGGGAGGCATGGACACTTTTACTTATATGTGGTGATGATGTAATGAAGGATATATACATGGGGACTGAATTAGTGGCTCCTTGTGGGAATAGATCAATACTAAGATGATGAGTGTACCTAAAGTGATTATTGAGTGAGGGCACGATTGGGAAGTGTCCATGTGTAGAATCATTTTTGGGAACTTAATCACTATTCAAGCATGCAACTATTTATGTGGTCCTTATGATTAAAGTGGATAATGAAGGGGTGACTTGGAAAGTCAACACAACCCATATTTTTAATGTGATAAATGTCAATCATATTACAATTTAGATTGCAAGCACCCCAACCACTACCTTGTTTCCAACCTCTACCAGTTGTAGAATTATTATTACCATACTTGGTGTTGGAAAGTTGTCAATTATGTTATGGTGATGTCGTGGAGGTGTCATATTGAGTGGATTAAGATACTTGATAGTCTATGTGATAATGAAAAAGTGTGTAATGTGATTCTTCTAAGTGTATTTTATGTATGGTTGGTTGATCTCTAGAGTTTGACTAGTTAGAGATGTTCAAGGTTGAGTATGGTGATTAAAGTATGTGAAAGAGGTCCTTAATATGTTATTTATGCTTTAAGATCTTGTGTGTATGAGTGGAATTCATTTGGTAGTTCATTTTTCTCATCTAGACACTTTGGGTCTAATGGTAGAAAATTTGAGTAGGCGATTTGATGACATCACCATTTCCATGTGGGAATGAGTCAAAGGGAGATGGTCATATGGTTATGATCATAGTAGTCCCTAGTTTTTTTGTACCAAATCTCAATTCATGCATTGAAGTGTAGTTAAAAATGTGAGGGTGTAAATTTGACTTCTTAGACATATTTCCATATTTTCCCATACTTTGACAAATTTGCAAAGTGGATATAAAGAGCTGAGTAAGCATGTTAATGAGGTTAGTGATTACACATGTGGATGATTCAGGAGAAGGTGATCATATGGGTTTGTTCAATTTTTGACCTAGTTTTGTTGTGCTAATTTTTAGATCATTCAATATAGCACATCAAGATCTATAGATATGCAAAGTTGGGTTCCTAGGTAGATTGATTGTGTTTTCCCATAGCCAATTTTACAATATGGAAAAAAGAGCTACGTGAAAAATTTGATGGTGTTATATATTGCACATGTGAAGGTATCCAGATGATTTGATCATATAGGTTTATTCAATTTTGAGCATAGATCATTTGTGCTAAATTTGAGTTCATGTGTTGAAGCATGGCAAAAGTTATGGATGCTCCAAGTTGAACTCTCAAATATATTTAGACGTAGTTGTGTCTGTGACTAAATATTTTAAGAAGGCACTTTTATGTAATTATATCTAACATGCATGAGAGTTATAGGATTAGTGTGTCATATGGTTGGATTCTTCTTCTTAAGAAGACCATCTAGCTCAAATTTAAGATCCTACATTGAAGCATAGAAGAATTTATTGAGGTGAAAAAATGGCTACTCATGCATATTGAAAGGGTCTCCATACTTAGTCATTTTTGGAAGTGTTAAATCTCAAGCAAGAGTGATAGAGCACAATTGTTCCAAGGAGTCAAGATTTAGTAAGATGAGGATAGGTACATGATGTTTAATGACTGAGTAGAATTATAATTTTATGATCCAATCATGAGTGGGAATTTGTACAGTTGATCAAATAGTGATCACTGATCAATATAGACCTGATTGATCCATAAATATTGATGGAGTGCATTGAGTCAAAGTTCCTAGATTGCATGAGATGAAGTCAATGTGATTGTTGTTTAACATCTATCTTTGGTGGTCTATATGTTAAATATTGATCAAGATCAACAATGTATATTTGATTTGAGTAGTGAGTCCATGAGATTTGAGCATTGTGTTCAAAAGATAACTGTGACCATTTGAATTCAAATATTTGAATTTACCAAAGGAAAAACTAGATCTTTATATTTAACCATATATTTTGATAGAATATGAATTCTCTTATGAAGTAAAAAACATAGTGCTAGAGGACTCCAAGGCACATCTGGCTATATTGTTTTGAGGATTTCAAATTGAGTACAGACAAATATACTGATCTTAAAATTTGACTATGTGTTTGTGCTTATTCTACATGTTACCCGAGAAGGATATTTGAGCTTATATTGATTTCTTTTTGATATCTCATGTTGACTTAACTATTTGGGAGTGTTGTAGACTCTATGAGGATTCTCTACATGGATTTTGGAGGTGTGATTAATCTATATTGAGTATGAAAAATTCTTAATAAGTTCACTATTTATTTGGTAATGGTGTTCCTATGTGTAAGGTCTATGTTTGAGTTGTTTGAGCATATACAAATGTGAAATATGTTTATTATGATCATTTGAGGATGTTTAAGGGGACATAATTAGTGTACCCATGTATTTTAAATTAGTCTTATGTTCTTATTTTTCTTGAGGGAGTGATAAAAGAGTGAATGGGTTTACATGAGACCTATAAGGGCTACAAGTGCCTTATTTAAAAGGTGTAGTTCCTTAAGGGTGACCTATATATGCTATGGCCAACATATGAAGATTGTATTGAGTTGTGTATTCATGAGAAAGATGCATTAAGAGATAAGGCATGTATAATGGTTGACCAAGGTGATGATGATTATCAATATTGCTCTATAAATAGTGGAACCAAAAATGATGGGTTTTAGACTTAGTATGAGATATTAAGGAGATATTGGAGAGTGACTTGTGTGTGTGTTTTTTATGGAATGAAGAAGGGGTAGAGTGCCATAAGTATGTGTTCAAGAGTAGAATATATTAAGGACTATTTGTATGAACTATTGGCAATGATTCTATTGGTAGAATAGTGAGCTTGTTATTTGAGTGTGAGCTAAGGAGAAGTGTGATAATCATAGTCCATCATCAGGTGTTGAATACATAAGTTCAAAGGTGGATTTATTCATAGGTGTTGTTGTGGTATCTCAACATCTAAAGTGGTTATAGCCTCCTTTCAAGTTAATATTTCCTAAAAGGTCTAGTTATTATTGCAACTCAACTAGACATGTGTGGCAACACCTTATGGGATTAGAGTCTCACTAAATAGGGATTGTAGTTCCTTGATCATTTGTATATGGTATAAATTCAATCTTCTTATTATAAGACAATAATCCAATTATAGGTTTTAGTGGATTTTCTCCCCCAAGAGGGTTTCCCATGTATTACATGTGTTATGTGATTGATCTTGTAATGTATCTCTTGATCTTTGATGTGAATGTTGTGAATGTTTCATGAATGCTTGTGATAACTGATTACGTGTTTGAAAAGATTATAATTTAAGTTGGATTATTTAGGCTCACTAATTCACCCCCATCTTAGTGATTATACCTCTAATGATTTGGTATCAGAGTGAGGTCCTTTGGTAAAGGCTTGACAACTTGAAGGTGATCCAAGGTACAATGCCTAGTTAGAATATGCAAGGTGGTTTATCTACTAAGGAACTAATTGTTCGATGGATCTAATTATGATTTTTGGAGTTCTAAGATTAATAACTACATTATGTCCCTAGGGTTTGGAGTATGGCAATCAGTTTTGGATGGTTATGTTGCTCCTTTTATTCCTCTATCTAGTGTTGTAGACAAGAATCTATTAGAAAATAACTCTAAGGTAATTAATGCCATCACTTGTGGTCTTGCAAAAATTGAGTTCACCAAAGTAATTCATTTCACATATACCAAGGAAATATGGGATAAATTGAATACTATTTTTAAAGGAGATTCAAAGGTTAATCTTGCTAAGTTGTAGACTCATAAAAGGAAATTAAAAAGTATCAAGATGAACAAAGAAGATATTATGGAATCCTTTATGTAGAGAGTTGATGAGATTATGAACATCATCAGAGGTCTTGGAGAGAATCTTGAAGAGACTAGTATTGTCCAAAATGTATTGAGGTATCTATCCCCTAATTTTGATCTGAAATATTTTGATATTGAAGAGAGTCATGACCTTACTTTTTTGAAGATAGATCAATTGCATGGCACCCTTAATGCCTATGAGATGAGGAAGAATGATGATGTACCACCAAAGAAAGAAGTAGCATTAAAAATAGAGATGAAGCCTAACAAGAAGTTCTAAGGTAATAAATAAAAAGAGGATGACATATTTGATATTTATGATGATGAACTAATTACTTTGATTACTATATAATTGAACATTGGCTCAATGAAGTATAAGGGTAAACTACCCCTCAAATGTTTCAACTATGGAGAGATAGGACATTTTGTTTAGAAGTGACCTTATAAGCATGATAAGAATGATTATAAAGAACATGGTGAAGACCAAAATGATGACAAGAAGACATATGAGAATAAAAGTTTCAAAAACTATAACAACAAGAAGAGATCCTTCAAGAACAAGAAAAGTCTTTACACCAAAGAAGATTGCAACTCATCATATGAGAGTAAAGATAGTGAATCAGAATATGATCATGAAGATGATGATCCTATTAAAGATGAAGCTATATTCATGGTGGAGGAAGGAATTTATTCACATCATAAGGAGTTTAGTTGGAGTGATTTAGATGAAGATGAATATGAGGTGGATTATGAAACTATTTTGATGAATGCTCTTAAAGAATTGAAGATTGAGAAGAATATCAATAAGAATATGAAATCTAAGCTCAAGAAATATGAGGAATAATTTAATGTATTTTAGGTAGTATTGAATGAAGATGCCAAGGAGCATGAAGATATGATCAAGCATCTCAGTTTTCAATTGAAAATCATGTCTACAAGTGTAAAAGCTATAGAAGATTAATGTTCAAGGTATGTTTATAAAAATAAATATTCGAAAGATGAGATAGAAAAGATAACCAATAAGGTGAAGACATTTGTGAGATTTGAAAAGAGCTCATGTGATCTAGATAATATTCTAAGTGGTCAGAAGAATTCTAGTAATATAACTAGTCTTGGATATGAAGAATAATATAAGACTTTAACTCATGATAAGATGAAGGATAATGTAAACCAAGATAATCATACTTTGATGACAAATCATTAGATAAGGAATGAATTTATTGGTAGAGTAAAGAAAAATTAGATCAAATAGCCAAATTCCATTATGTATGCAAGATTTAATGGTTATTATTATACATGTAATCAATTTTATCATAGGGCTAGAGAGTGTAAGAGACTTGTTATAAATGAATTTATATGGGACTATGATAGGGGTCATCAGTCAAAATGTTTGAATATAATCAAGTGATTTAATTGTCTTGATGTGGGACACTTTGAAAACCATTGTCCACATAAGATTAAACAAGGTGAGTCCTCTTCAAAAAGGGGAGGTTTTTTTATTTGTCAAGACATATGACACATTGTAGATTTATATCAAAACATGGTAAGGCAAGATTCATTTCTCATAAAAGGTATGGTGTGATAAAATTGTGAATAGAGAGGTTACATTGCTAGGTTCTACAATAAAAATCCTACAAGGTAGATTATTTTTAATTAGACTCATAGAGTTCAAGAAAGAAGGCAAGTTAAGACATGGAATCCAAAGGTGACAAGGGTGTGTCATGATGAGACTGCAGGTTCAAGTAATTTGTTTTCTATGGTGGAGAATGATTCAAAGGTTGAAGAGTCCCAATATGTATCATTGTCTACTCATGTTGAGAATGAAGAGATCAAGCTTAAGGAGAAGACCAAGGTGCTGGTTAAAGATAGTCCTAATATATGTATGGATCCAAGTGAACATCCTACTATTGTTAAACAAGTTCCTAGTTTTGAAGATCCAAGTTGCAATGAAGATTCTTCAGATGAAAAGGTATGCCATAAATCTATGTTATCTCTATGTATTAACAATCCAGTCATAGAATAAAAGGAGAATTTTATAGTGGTTGATAAATTTGTTTCCCCTAAGCTAAAGAAGAAGAAGAAAAACTACAAATATCAGATGAGCAAGGAGGAGATGGAAGATAAGGATTTGTTCTTGCTTTAGAGAATTAAGGTGTAGAAGGTGTCTTTATCTATGATTCTTAAGAGATTAATTATATTGGAGAAGTATTTTTGTGTGATCAAGATGATAATGCCAATAAGAGGTCTTTTGTTAAGGGGGAGTAACAAGTTCATGAGCCTGTGTCAGAGGATTATGAAGGAGCTATAGTACAAAGTTAGAATGGGTGGTGACAGGTGGCTTAATGAGATTGGTGCATATGCTCATAAGTTTTTTATGATTAAAAAATTATACGCATTTATTTTTTGTGTGATCCAAGTGTTTCTTAGGTTTAAAGGTATGTATGTGCTAATTGAAGATTTTTGAGTACTCTCAGTTTTCTCTCTATTTTTGGTTTAAGGGAAAGCAAGCCTAAAATGGCTTATAGGATGTATGGGTTACCAAAGGTATTGAGGCTCAATTTTTGGTCCAAAAGTGTGTGATGGGTGTATCTATGTGTGTAATAATTTTTATAGATGTGCATTGACTTGAAGGAGGTTTGTTGATCTTGTTGTTTTAAGATTTTAGGGTTTTGGCTATTCTAGAAAAGTGATCTATATTATGAGTTGAGGTTTGAGGGTTATTAAATTATTTAATGGGAAAAATTGGTGGTAAAATCAAGATTTAAAATGGTTTTAAGGTTTTTGGTTATCATATTATTCAAGTTTTTGTCATTATAGAAGGTTATTTGGCTAATAGGTTTATGATTAAGCATGTTGCATAGGATGATCTTGGTGATGAAAATTGGTGTGATTAAGGGGTAATATGAGAGTGCTCTATATATGAAGCTTCAGGTATTGAATATGTGTCTACTGAAATGTGTGGACTCTGCAAGTTTTGGGTAGGACTACAATGAGGCTAAACATGCCTAGTTTGAAGAAGAGTGTTTTTTGCTCAATTTTCCCAAAAAGACAAGTTATGTGTGTTTCAAGATGAGATATAATGTTTGTTTAGTGAATGTGTCCTATTTATTTACTTCCTTTAAGATATTTTTATGGTCCATATGGTATCTTGAAAGAAGATGCTAGTCAGCATGTGTGTTGGTTCTTCATGGTTCTTCATGGTGTTTAGAGATCTAAAAATACTCAGAAGGTGAAATGGCTTAGAGTTCATAGGGTGGATTCCATCTCAAATGTTTATTTGTGAATTAAATCATATTTTAGTTCTTTTGTGTGTTATTTATTCATTATTTTTAGTTATTTGTTGAAGAGAGTGTTGGCATGGAACAAGAGGATGTTGTCAAAGTAAGAAGAGGCTAGCTCAAGGTAAGGGGGAGTGTGTATTATCTTTCTAAGATGGTTTATTCCTATTTGATAGTATTTTTAGGTCCTAAAGATCACATTATTCCCACTTTTTAATTTTTTAAAAGGGGGAGAAATTTTATGTTGAGGAGAAAGCTCCTATTTTGGGGTTGCTTTGAAGAGACAGAAGGTGAGTTATATATTGATATATATGATAGGTGTTGACATCAATGACAAAAGGGGAGATTATTGGAGAGTTGTTAGTGATGTCATGAAGGTGTCCTACTAAGTGGATGAAGATAATTGATAATATATGTGATAATAACAAAGTGTGTAATGTGTGATAATGACAAAGTGTGTAATGTGCTTGTTCTAAGTGTGCTTTATATATGGTTGGTTGATCTCCAGAGTTTGACTAGTTATAGATGTCTAGGTTGAGTATGTTGATTGTATTATGTGAAATAGGTCCCTAAGATGTTATTTATACTTTGATAGCTTATGTGCATGATTGGAATTCATTTTATAGTTCATTGATCTCATCTATACACTTTCAGTCTAGTGGTAGAAAATATGAGTGGGCAATTTAATGACATCACCATTGCCACGTGGGAATGAGTCAAGGGGACATAATCATATGGATGTGATCATAGTAGTACCTAGTTGTTTTTCACCAAATTTTAAGTCATGAATCAAAGTGTATTTAAATATATGAGGTTGCAAAGTTGGCTTCTCTAATAGATTTCATTATTTTCCCATAGCCAAATTTGCAAACTAGACAAAAAGAGCTGAGTAAGCATGTTGATGAGGTTAACACTTGCACGTGTGGATGCTTCAAAAGAAGGTGATAATATGGGTTTGTTTATTTTTTGACCTATTTTATTTGTGCTAGTTTATATATCATATGATGTAGCATGTCTAGAGATATAGATAGGCAAAGTTGGGTTCCTAGGTAGATTGACTATATTCTCCCATACTTAGCTAATTTTTCAATGTGGTAGAAAGAGACAAATGAAAATTTTTATGGTATTATATCTTACACATGTGAAGGTTTAAAGATAATCTGATCAGATGGGTTTATTTAGTTTTGAACATAGATCATTTTCATGAAATTTGAGTTCATGCATTGAAGCACAACAAAAGTTATGGTTGCTCAAAGATGGCCTCTTGGGCATATTTGGACATGGTTGGCTCTATGAATGAAGATTTTGAGAAGCAAATTTTATGGAATTATATCTCACATGAATGATAGTTATAAGATAAGTGTGTCATATGGTTCAATTCTCCTTCTTAAGGAAATTATCTGGTCCAAATTTGAGATCCTGTATTAAAGCACAAAAGAAGTTATTGAGGTGAAAAAATAGCCACTCATGCATATCAAAAGGGTCCCCATACTTTGTCATTTTTGGGAGTGTTAAATCTCAATCAAGATCAATAGAACATGGTTACTCCAAGGAGTTAGGATGCAATGAGATGAGGATAGGTGCATAATGTTTAATAACTGAGAAAATGTACAGGTTAATGATTCAATGGTGAGTGGGCATCCATACATTTAATCAGATGATGAGTGTTGATTGATAGAGACTTTATTGATCCATAGAGATTGATAGAGTGTTTTGAGTCAAATTTACCAAAATTCATGAGATGAGGTCAACATGAATATTTTTTAACATTTGGCCTTGGTAGTTTATATGTTAAATATCGATCAAGATCACTGATGTGTATTCGATATGAGAAATGAGTCCACAAGATTTGAGCATTATGTTTGAAAGATAAATATGAATTTTTAAATTAAAATATTTGAATTTAACATAGGAAATACTAGATATCTATATTTCAACCATTGATCTAGGTAATAATTTAGGTGACAATTCAGGCGACGGTTCTACCCTAATTGATGATGAAACTTTTGGGAGCCACAACTTTTGCACCATAGCTCTGATTGAATCCTTGTTTGAACCATTAGAAATATAAGAATAAGGAGAACATATTGAGATGGAATTGATATACACTCAATGGTTTTTAACCCTTAAAACCCCAATGGAAGTGTCCCAAATTTTAATTTTAGTAGTGTAGCCTAAAAATAGTAAGGTTCTAAAAATAGTAATTCCTTCAATTTTGTATTATTGTAAATCATGGAAGTCGAATGACTTAATCTCCCTCAATATTGGTGACATTCCACATCCTCTTCCTACCTAAAAATGTGTATAAATGAATATGTAACCCAAAATGGAAATCAAACATATCTTCCAAGAGATAAGTATATGGTTATATTTTCAATCTTGAGTAATAAAACATCTCTTCTCAGAGAAATCATTGTTATTGTGTTATTTTTGTGTTCTTGAAATATCTGTCAATCAAAACATTTGAGTTTTGGATCAACCATATATTTTGATAGAAGATGAATTTGCTCATGTAGTAAAAAGAAAAGTGGTATAGGACACCAAGATGCATATGTGTATATTGTTTTGAGGATCTGAAAGTGAGTACATATAAAGATATTGAGTTTATAAGTTGATTGAGTGTTCATGCTTATTCTTCATATGACCTAAGAAGGATATTTGAACTTGTATTGATGTTATTTTGATGTCTCATATTGACTTGACTATTTAGAAGTGTTGTAGACTCTACGAGGATAATCTATTTGAATTTTTAATGTGTGATCAATCTATCTTGAGTATGAATAATGCTTAAGAAGTTGACTATTTATTTGATAATGGTGTTCCTATGTGTAAGGTTTATGTTTGAGTTGTTTGAGCATAAGCAGAGGTGAGCTAATTTGATTGTGATCATTCAAGGATGTCAAAGGGGACATAATAAGTGGACCCATATATTTGAAAGTGGTCTTGTGTTCTTTTTTTACTTGAGGGAGTGCTAAAAGAGTGAATAAGTTCACATGAGACCTATAAGCACTACAAATTCCATATTTAAAAGGTTTAGTTCTATAAGGGTGACCTATATATGCTATGTACAATCTATGAATATTTTATTGAGCTATGTCTTCATGAAAAAGATGACTTAAGGGATAATTCATGCCTAATGTCCAACCAAGGTGATGATGGTGATCAAGATTACTCTATAAATAGTGGAACCAAAGATGATGGGTTATAGACTTGGTATGAGAGACTAAGGAGCTATTGGAGAGAGGATTTTGTGTGTTTTTTGTGGAGTGAAGAAGGGGTAGAGTGACTTGAAGAGGTTTTGATGATCATAATAGATTGAGGACTATTTATATGACATATTGGTCTGATTTTGTTGGTCTAATAGTGATCTTGTTATTTGAGTGTGAGTAAAGGAGAAGTGTGATAATAAAAGGTCCATCATCAGGTATTGAAGACATTAGTTTAGATGTGGATTTATTCATAGGTGTTTTTTTGGTATCTTAGCATCTAAGGTGGTTATATCCTCCTTGTAAGTTAATATTTGGTAAAAGGTCTAGTTGTTATTGTAGCTCAGCTAGACAGGTGTGACAACACCTTATGGGATTGGAGTCTTATAGTTCCTCAATCATTTATATATGGTCTAAATTAGATCTTGTTATTATAGGATAGTAGTCCAATTATAGTTTCTAGTGTGTTTTTTCCCCAAGAGGGTTTCCCGTGTATGTCATGTGTTAAGTGATTGATATTGCATTTTCTCTCTTGATCTTTGATATGAATGTTGTGTATTTTTTCATGAATTCTTGTGATAATTGATTAAGTGTTTTCAAAGATCAAATTTTAAGTAGGATTATTTGGGCTCACTAATTCACCCCCCTCTCAGTGATTTTACCTCTAATAATTGGTATTGGTAGTGTCCATTCATCCTAATTTTTTTCTAATCATCCTGGTGAGTCAATAATTATAGATTAACACAAGGTATAGATTCATAAAGTTTTACCCACAATTCCATCAAATAACAACCATGATTTGATACCAAAGTAATGAAACCATTTTTTATAATTTCATAATAAATATAAACTATTTTTATACATGAAATAAACTAAAAAATTCTATATCTCTTCAAAATTTAGACTTGATATAAACTAATACCATAATAAATTTTACATAAATCAAATTCATCAAGGTTAGGTATTTATGAGTGGACCTTATGATAAAAATAGATTACCACTTTAAATATAATAATATCAGTATGTATAGGCATACTTTTGTAACCTTATAAATATTGTCTTGAATATTCCCAAAAGCCATCTTTTCTCATAAGATAAACTTATCAAGACTCAATTGTATGTGAGTTATTAATTCACATAATGTAGCTTTCACGTTAATTAAGGTTAACTATTTTATTCCTAACTAAATTCACTCTAACCAACTAATTTATACACAAAGGAATATATTTTTTTAAATATATCAGCAAGTAAATCAAATACAAATACATCATCTACTTGCAATGAGTATCATTCAACTACAAAAAAATAACATTTGAAATCTTTCCAAGTATTATTTCATATTATTCATCATAATTCAAGTCTACTTTTTATGTTAAGACACAACATTAATAGCAAAAATTAACATCTTTCCTTAATTAAGAAACAAATAATTTAGTCATTAATTAATTCCATATTTACCTAATATGAAAAATCTTATTAATTTCCTTATTGTATATTAAGACGGTTACACTTATTATCCAATTAGAGTGTTATCCCAAGAACTCTTATTATCATAACAATTAAATTAGACACTTACAATACTACCCCATCGATTCATTTACACTTTGATATAATGGTCTCCACTTAGCTTTACATGTGTCAAATATTAAATTATAACACTCTTATTTCCTTAAAATAAAATTAAGATTGACATAAGTTTATTCATTCATATTCTATATGAAGCTTAATTAGATAGATTGTATTTAGAGAAACATCATTTTTCACTTTAATAATCACCATTTTTCGAGTCTAAAGTGAGTGATATTTGAAAATGAAATAAGATAATAAATTTTACAATACAAGTACATTTGATTATTAAGTACACAAGATGTTCTATTTAATTAATATTTTGTATAATGTTCTTTGAGCAATTAATCATTATATTAAATAGTTATATATAATTAAAATTTAGATTGTAAAGATTTATATTAGTCCCAAAATATAAGTAAACTCAAATTAACATAATTTAATAAATAAGAATTCAAAAAACAATAATGAATTTTAATCCAAACATTTGAAAAATGTTATTAAATTTCACCGCTGCACAATTGGGTGTCATTTGAGACAACATTGTTGACATTGTAACAAAAGATAAAATCAAGAGTGGAACATGAGTGGAACACAAATAAACCTAATATGTTAACATCAATTAGTGATGAGTTATTATTTAATAACATAAGAACAAGTGTTTTTAATCTATTATAAATCATGTTCTTATTTTACAACATTAATCATCATACCTTAATAATTAGATGTAAAAACAATGAAATTAATTATTATCTATTAACACACACACACACACACACACACACACACACACACACACACACACACACACACACACACACACACACACACACACACACACACACACACACACACAAGATTAAATTTGTATTCATTTACTAAACAAATATTAAAAAATATAATACCATTACTGAAATCATCTCAATATCTTACACAAATCCTTTCAAGGGAAACAAGGATATCTTAAACATTTCAACAATCTATAAGGTCTTAAATAAAATTCAATTATTTATATTATTTATAAAAGCCTTTATATTTTACAAAGTATCCAAATGACAAAGGATTCATCAATATTATTAAATCTTATGAAAAAATTAATGATAGGCAAGTATAGAACCCAACTACAACTCTATAACATAATACAAAACATCCAAAATGGATAACACAAATTAGGCCTGTATTATTATAATAGCTAGTTTTGAGTTATCAAAATACCACCAACATTGTATGATTAAAAATTAATTTTCCTTTAATGACAATGGTAATATATATTACCATTTAGTAACATATACATGATGCTTTTATCCTACCTAACTACACTTTTTTATTTCCAAACAAAATACTCTATTGAATCAAATATATTGTCAATAGAAAAGATTTTCAATATAATCACAATAAAATGATTAATAAGTAATGTTTTCCTTTCATGAAATTTTTATTCAGTCCCTTTTTAACTTAAACCTTCCAATTAAATACTCAAATAATAATTTATCAATTTCATTTGCATATACAAAGTGATAATAAAACCAATCATCATGATTCAATTCACACAAGTTAATTCAATTCATAAGGTTGATGATTATAAAACTTATTCAAGAAATAATGGAATCAAAGGTCCCATTCAAAATCACACAAGATCTTCCTATTTAAAGTGATGGAAATAAAGAATGCCTTTTAAAATTTGAAATCCAAACTAGAGACTAATTTATTATTAAACAACAATAGGCAATTCCACACAACTCAAAAATGATTCTTAAACATATATTACTATTGAATAAATTTCAATTACCATTTCATACTGCCAAGTAAAGAATATAAATTTCATAAGTTAAAGTTTTCAATAGTGATTTAGATTGAAACTAATAACTATTATCACAACCTTTTAGATTAATTGCTAAGAAATAATCAGAAACAATAGAAACAAAAATATAATAGTCATTCCATCATGATTATATCAACATAAAACTATCATAAACACACACACATGATGGTTAAATATAAATAATGAATGTACAATCAAAATTAGACTTGAAATATATGACTAAACCCCATTAACACCAAAAATGAGGATTAGAACTATAAAAAGAGTGAATTACATTTAAAAATCCATTCATTCACTCATATAATACTACAAATCTTTACCATGAGTTAAGTTTGCACAAGTAGAAAGTAAACCAATAAAATTCACAAAATGCCTTGATTAAAATTTATAAACTTAGGACAACTAATAACTTGATATAATAATAATAAAAAAACATACAAAGTTGAAAGGAAACATCACATACATTGTTGATTTGTTTACAGAACATAAATTCATGAATATATGAACATGAATCACAAGCTCAACCTCAATTATCATTCAATCATGGTTAAAATTAATTTAATATTCTCATGCATGCTTATGTGTACATAAAACCCATATATTACTTAAAATAGACTCTAACTAGTCTAATGGGCCCTCCTAGGTGGCCTTAACTAGCCCCAACCATCAAATTGATGGAGGAGTCTAGCTCATAGGGTTATTGAATTTTTTTTCAACTTTCCAAAACATGTGACCACCCAAACAATCAACCAACATGAAACACCAAACTAAAACACACATAAAGTGTTAATGTTAGAATGCTATGTAACATTCCATCCGTGATCACTTAGTGTTCATTTTATGAGAAAAAACAAGAGTTCATATAGAAGGCAAACCTAGAAAATATAGTAACTCAAACAATATTCTTGACACAACCTAGTATTATAACTTGAAAATAATTCCAAATGCATAAAAACAACACTAAAACAACCAATCACTCTTGAACCATAGTTTCCCCTTATCCAAAATATGACTAAAAAATAATTAAAACACCACTTACTATATTAAATGATAGATTATATGTTAGCTTTTTATTTCAAAATAGAGAGTCATGTTTTTTTATTCCAATGCACACTATCGATATGTATCCATAAAACTGGTCATATTTCTTATGTAAAAACAAAATTTTAAGATCACATTCAAATTTTTAACTTCCCACTAGAATAGCTTAGGTCATGGTACACCATTATGGAGATTTTAACACCTTATTCCCCCATGTCCCCATTTCTTCTATAGAAAAATGAGATAGTTTCAATAACCATTACCATCATAACTTTCCCAGTTGAGCCATCAAGAATACAAATCTAAATAATGGTAGACAAAGTTCCTCAAGATTTATAGTGAAATTTGGGGTTTTTGACTATCGCATTGAGATCACACCAAAAATAAACTATAAGATTCACCAACAATCAAATCCATCAGAATAAAAAAACCATAAGTTAACCCCATGATTACCATGGGACTCATGGGTTAAAATCCAAACCATTGATTAACATGATAATTAAATACCAATTAAAATCCAAATGATACCATTTTATAATCTAAGGTCTAAGTGACCATGTCAAACATAAAGAATAATATAACCAATAATGGTCCTATAATAGCTTCATTTTTAACAACCAAGACCATGCACCTTAAAAATAAATATCCATAACAAGATAATCATGGTAATGTATGGTAATAATCATAAGAAAGTCTTCCAAATAACAAACACAAATACCAAAGGAGTTTGTAAGACAAATATAATAAATTAACAATGTTGAAGTCATAACCAACAATAATTTCTAAAGAATTAAAACCAAGACATCAATCCACCATAATAAGATCATAATAATCATTACTTGTCATAGATGAAATTGATCCCAAAAAATGTATCATGTAGTTAACACCAGTTTCAAGTAGGTCTGAATGACATAGAATCCAACTATGAAGTCTAATAAAACACTCTTAACAAAAGAGGTGACCATATTAAACTATATAAAGATAATTTCAAAATGTAAAATTTAAATTGACTCAAAATATCAAACATATGAACACAACATTAATATAAAACTAAAAATTAATTATAGGCAATAGACCCACTGTAATTGTTTTGGAAATTTGTGTCTCAATATTCATTATCAAATTATAACTAACTTTCCACTAGTATAACGTTGCCAACTAGACTCCATCAACCAAGCCTAGATTGTGGTACATCCTAAAATCATAAAATAAAACATCAATATTACGTATAAAAAAAATGATTTGAATAATCAATTGGATATAAAATTATAGCATAGTCATTTCTAGAATAATTATAAAATATAATTGGAATCAAAATGTCAAATCAATCCATGATACGTTGTGAAATCAAAACAATGTATGAAAATGTTATGCAATGTTTTAAGTAGACAATAATACACAATTTTATAATAATTTTAGACTGGGTCAGGAAAAGGGTGACACTCCATAAGATTATTATGTAACAAATATGGGGACTCAGGTAATCGTATAAATTTTATCTTAAGTTAATTGGATAAGATGAGCCAATTAGGTTATCGTGACACTACATTAACCATTGTGGTCACTTCTTTTTTAGGTTCTATATTTTTAACCTTATAGCTTGGTTTTATATGAAACTTGGTAGTGGATGTAGTTGATGTGGATGCTACATAGTTAAGTTTGTTCAATGAAATAGGTTTCATTTCACAATATTAGATAATATGGCATAACTCATCAAAATATTTAAACTTATTAAAGACAATAGACTCATGAAATGGTGCAAGGAAACATTTTAAAATATGTCTTGAAGATATTTATCTAACATTGAATTTGTCATTTTTTCCAACATTATTTTTTACCTCCAAACATATTTGTTAATATATTCAATGGATCCTTTTTTTATTTTATAAATTTGTGCATATGATATTTTTTCAATGATGTTGATATAGAATTGTCATATAGGCTAATCCGCTAATGGTTTAAATGTATTCACTAATTGGATCGGTATATCATAGAACCATATTAAATTATATTACTTTAGAATAATTGAAGATAATTTATTTAAAATTTTATTATTTGAATCATAATCAAGGCATGCTACATATAAAGATCAAGATGTTGTTCAGGATCACCCTTGCCATCATAAAATGAGAACTTGGGTGAAACAAAACCAATTAAAAAAGGGTGTAAATATATCAAAGGTGCTATATGATTATTAAATACATATTTTGAATCAATATCATGAGTTTATGTCAAATCATTATGTTTAATTTCAGAAACTTAGCTTCTAAATCATGAATAACTTTGAGAAGAGTTTTCATAGTAGACCCATTGGGATCTATATTTTAGATTTGAGAAGACACAAAAGGGAATGTAAACACCATTTTTGTTGACATAAGAATTAAAAATGGTAATTGAGTTGAAGTATTAATTCTTCCCATGGAAGATGTAGAAATACAGTACCATTTAAGGGTTCACCATTATTAAATGTGGATGCACTAGCCTTAGCATGTTTATTGATTTCTTCTTATGTAAAATGTAAGAATGCATTAATTAATTATATATTTTTATTTAGATGATTGAATAAAGATTATTTATCTTCAATTTTAAAATAATATTTCTTAACATTTTACATATTTGATAAATGTTAATAAATATTCCCAAAACAATGCAAACTTTAGATCTACAAATTAAAAAACAAAAAATACTAGAAGATGAGAATCCTAGAGCAAGCTAGGATTTCATGAGAAGGGTAAGAGGTTAGGTTAACCAAATGTTTAAAAAAAATTTAAGTATTTGATAGGTAAGGGTTAGTAAGGATAGAATAAACTAATCAATGGATGAAGAAAACTATTCTAAAGTCAGTGAATTAAATTAATTTAGATAACACAATATATTGAATCTATAAATTTACCAAATATAGAAACTACAATAATGATTGATATTATGATAATTGTAACACAAAGAATATATAATACTTAGATTGTTTGTATGTGCATATTTATATATGATATGTATAGCTGTAGAAAGAGGTAGACTGATCTTCAAGATCTCATCACCATATTCTATAAATATTAATTCTAGTGTCCTACATAGTACCATTAACTATTGACACTAGCATCAATACTTATATCCATAACTTGATGATTCTATTTGGTATGAAATATTCAATGTATTATAATGAAATTTCCTTAGCCTTTTAGACTTTTTGGTATTTTTTGATACATCTGGACTATGTGTATAGGCTCTACATGATTGTATATATCTCAAATTCTAGTTCTTCACCTTAGGTCATGTCACCTTGAAAAAAATGAGTTAGTGGGATCAAAAATTTGAGTTGACCTCAAGGACCTATTTATCAATAAGTGATTCCTACATGACCACTACTAAAAATAGGCCAACATATATATGTGTTTCTCCCCAAAGTGTTGGATTTTGTGTGCACAAGGGTACAATATGTTATAAGCAAGGGCATGCAATGATATAACTTGTAACTTGAAAAATACTTGTTGTGGGTTTAAATTTGGATGATTCAGACCTAAAATATGAATTACCCTATGAATGATATATAAATAAGGAAGAATATGGTAGTATAACTCAATTGTGAAATTTATTGAATGAGCTTTAATCTTTGATTGTTGGGTATTTTTAGATGAATAATGACTAGGATTTGATTTTTAGTTATACCACATATTTTGAAAATATCTCATATAAGTGTTAGGTAATACAAATATGCTGACCCATAAATTTAAAAATGTTTTAAATTTGGATTAATTTTGAGGTAAAAACACTAGATAATGAATATAAGCACTAGTGTCGGCCCTATTGTTTGTATATGGATGGTAGTGTCTGACATGATAGAACATTATTTAAGGTATTTAACTAATAGTGAAGGATATAAATCATATTTTAATATTTATGTAGTGTAAATGTGATATTGGTTCATTATAATGATAGGTTTGATCTATAAGATAATCATTCAATCACACTAAGATGGTGAATGTGAGCCTTTCAACAGCAAGAAGGTCTAAAACTAAAGGGTAAAGACATGATTAGTATTTGTCATGTGTATAAGATTGAGATTATATATAATTAGAATTTATTATCTACATATGTATATGTTGGACCTTTCCTCTACCTATGTGACACACTATTATAGTGGCATGTAATTTTATTAATCATAATTGATATAGGCTCTATTATTTTATGATAACTTTACATTAACATTTTGAGCTTATGTACTAATTACACATGCCTATACTGATGCTTACATCTTATACAATGTATTTTTCATTCCATGTTGTAACATGAAATTTTTATAACACATATTTTTATGGAATATATGATATTCTTATGATAGCTACTTATATAATATTTTTTAATCTTTTTACATGGCTTACTTGAGTGTACTTATTGTTTGCTACCTTGTCATGATTGTGTAACATTCAAATATGTTCCTTTTTCCCCATAGTTCCTTGAGTGTTTATTTTTCTTTAGTGTGTGAAAATTTTAACATGAATTCTCCTTTGAGTGTGAAAAATTTGAGCATGCCCCTTTTTTTCAATATATTTTGTCCCTTTTTACATGACATTGAGTGATCTTATATATGTTCTTGATTTTTCTAGATATTGTGCTTGTTACTTCTAGATGTTTCCATAATCAATAGCATGCATATTAGGACTTGTTATGTTTGGATACTAATATATTCATTGATACATCTAATTAGACATTATTCCACTATGTTATTCTTTATTACATGATTTATATAGACATATCATGGTTGATTTATCAATTTTAGATAAGGTTAGTGTAGACACTGAAATCGTGTCTTACCCTTGGTCATCCTCCCCCTTGGTCCATTCCTAACCCATTCCTAAAATATGCACTTACTAATTTAAAAATAATAATTTATTATTAATATCCTCCCCTTTGACACATCACCTATAACACCTCGTCTAACACCTCACCTTGGACTATTTCCCACCTTATGACTCACCCAAGACCTATTCCTACTTCTTTCTAACCGCCTAACCAACTCTCGTGTGTATTTAGCCCAACCTTCGACAATTCTCCAACGGATCATGCACTTGGCGGATGGAGAACGGGCTTGGTGGCTCTTTTACTCATTCTCCACCCACCGACGTTGGTCAAATGTCGGCTGACGCTGGTGGGATCGCCGACGTCAGTTTTACTTAAACCAAATTTCTAACCTTTGATGGAGATAATCAAAAATCGTTAATCTCTGGAGCTAATCATGAATCTAAAAACTTCTTTCGGTGAAACAAAGTTCTCGTGTGCTCTTGCTTTCCAGTGCTCTGGCTTCTTGTTTTCTTGTAGGGATCAACATTCTTAACATCATTTTCTAGGCACCGAGGTCTTGCATCAAACATTTTACATAGGGATTGCCTGATATCTCCATCACCAGCAGCAACAGAAACACAGCTTCTGCACCTTTGCTAACCCATGTCACAGCTAAGTATTTGTACTATTTTTATTTCAGTATCATTTCAAATATATTAGCATTCTGTCTACTGTCTATTCCAAGCATCATTGACCCAACCTTCTCTGTTCTTCCCAGAGAGGCTAAAAAGCCTTCTCTCACCTCTTATTCCCTTTTCTTTGTCTCTGACACCCATTTAGTCTCTCTTTAGACAAACACCCTCTGTCCAATCAACTCAGCACAAGCTATCAGAGACCTACAGACCATCTTAAGACCAATCTAATCACCCTGACTAAATTGCTTAACGAAAAGGCTAAAAGGTCTTTTTCCTACCCCTTACCCCTTTTCCTGACAACATACCCTCTGCCTTAGTTCTTATTAAAGATTATATCTACTGTTTTACTATCCTGCACAGACTCTCAGACCCAGACCCAACCAAGCCCAAAACTCTGTCTCAGACCCATCCACAGACCAAAATCCTGTCCAGAACTCATCCACAGACTACTGCCCTGACCAAGGCCGGTCACTTCCCCAACCGATGTCGGCAGACTAACCGACATCGGCAGCCTTGACAATTGATGCCGGTAGGACCACCGACACCGGCGACTGTGACTAGGCCAACAACAACATTCAGGTAAGCATTTGCTTCCACTTTTCATTCTATCTTTATCATTTTCAGTCTTTTATCTTTCTGTCCTTTATCAGACATCTTTTTATCAATTAGTGGGTTGACATCCCTCAAGCTAAGGACTTTCTAATCTAATATTGACATCTGTTTTTCAAGTGGATCAATTATCCATAGTATAATTTCACTCTTATCTAATATTGTGTCTTTATTTTTATTATTATTTTTATACCACATTTTTTTAGAGAGTTTCTATGGATACATTGAGTGGAGGAACTAGCTCACTAAGGATGTTTTATACAACAACAATCTTTGCATTTGCTTGGTTAAAACCACTAGCCAAATTGGAAGATTTATTTCAATATTGATTGATTTTACTAGATTATAATAGTTTAGTTTAATTTATTCAATATATTATATTAATATTAAAAAAATAAAAATAAAAGGAAAATAAAATCTCTCTCTCCCCCCCTCTATTACACAAAAATAGAGTTTAGATCTCTTTCTTTGTAGTTGCATATTAGTTTTATTAAAAGAACATAGTTTTTACACATGTTGTAGGGTAAATAAATAAAAAAAGAGTATGTAAACTAATTATACCCAATAACATTATCACCAAACCCAAGCATTGATGCTTTGCCTCTTAAAGGTGTTACAAAAAAAAAAAAATCAGTGGGTTGACATCCCTCAAGCTTTTGCTTCTGGGATCAAGCTTTTGCTTGGCAACCCACCATCTCCTTATCTAACACCTTCTTTGTCTTAGTCTCTTTCTTTTGCAAGTGTCATCCTCCACAACCAAAAAAAAAAAAAATCAGTGGGTTGACATCCCTCAAGCTTTTGCTTGTGGGATCAAGCTTTTGCTTGGCAACCCACCATCTCCTTATCTAACACCTTCTTTGTCTTAGTCTCTTTCTTTTGCAAGTGTCATCCTCCACAACCAAAGAGGAGTTCTCACTTTGTCTGGATTACGGTGCGCACGACTACATCCAGGTACATACAAGCCTTAAACCATTTTTCCTAGTTTCTTAATTCTCTCTTTGAATGTAGAAATCGAAAATCTAGCATAGAAACAGTTACTACCATGTTTCATTCCCATCACCTCAATAGAGGAGTACATATAATTTGGGGCATGTCATAGAGACATGATTCCACATACACAAATTTGGTATAATCATTATAATTTAATATAATTTACATGATTCATACATATAATTGGGTCTACACACACACACACATGGTATCAATTTTCATATATTTGTGATAGATTTTTTCATGTTTATGATAGATATTATATCAAGTTTTAAGTATAATATGGGCTACATGTGATGTAGGTAATCATAATATAAGGTTCAAACTATAAGATAATCATTTAGGCATAGTGAGATGGTAAATAGGAGCTTCTTGGTAACATGAATGTATTCAAATTGATATATATATATATATACACACACACACACACACACACACACACACACACACACACACACACACACACACACACACACACACACACACACACACACACACACATATATATATGTATATATATATGTGTGTGTGTGTGTGTGTGTGTGTGTGTGTGTGTGTATGTATATATATGTATATGTATATATATATGTATATATATATATACATACATATATATATATATATATGTATATCAATATATACATATATGTATATATATATATATATATATATATATATATATATGTATATGTATATGTATATGTATATGTATATGTGTGTGTGTGTGTATATATATATATATCTCTGTGTGTGTGTGTGTATATATTTGTATGTATGTATGTATGTATATATATGTATATATATATATATACAATCATATTTTAAGATTTATGTAGTGTAAATGTGATATTGGGTCACTATAATGATAGGTTTGATCTATAAGATAATCATTCAATCACACTAAGATGGTGAATGTGAGCCTTTCAACAGCAGGAAGGTCTAAAACTAAAGGGTAAAGACCTAATTAGTATTTTTCATGTGTATAAGATTGAGATTATATATAATTAGAATTTATTATCTATATATGTATATGTTGGACCTTTCCTCTACCTATGTGACACACTATTCTAGTGGCATGTAATTTTATTAATCATAATTGATATAGGCTCTATTATTTTATGATCGCTTTAAATTATCATTTTGAGCTTATGTACTAATGCTTACACATGCCTATACTGATGCTTACATCTTATACAATGTATTTTGCATTCCATGTTGTAACATGAAATTTTTATAACACAATATTTTTATGGAATATATGATATTCTTATGATAGTTACTTATATGATATTTTTTAATCTTTTTACATGGCTTACTTGAGTGTACTTATTGTTTGCTACCTTGTCATGATTGTGTAACATTCAAATATGTTCCTTTTTCCCCCTAGTTCCTTGAGTGTTTATTTTTCTTTAGTGTGTGAAAATTTTAACATTTATTCTCCTTTGAGTGTGAAAAATTTGAGCATGCCCCTTTTTTTCAATATATTTTGTCCCTTTTTACATGACATTGAGTGATCTCATATATGTTCTTGATTTTGTCTAGATATTGTGCTTGTTACTTCTAGATGTTTCCATAATCAATAGAATGCATATTAGGACTTGTTATGTTTGGATACTACTATATTCATTGATACATCTAATTAGACATTATTCCACTATATTATTCTTTATTACATGATTTATATAGACATATCATGGTTGATTTATCATTTTTAGATAAGGTTACTGCCATGTTTCATTCCCATGACCTCAAAAGAGGAGTACATATAATTTGGGGCATGTCATAGAGACATGATTCCACATACACAAATTTGGTATAATCATTATAATCTAATACAATGTACATGATTCATATATATAATTGGGTCTACACACACACACACACACACACACATGGTATCAATTTTCATATATTTGGGATAGTTTTTTTCATATTTATGATAGATATTATATCAAGTTTTAAGTATAATATGGGCTACATGTGATGTGGGTAATCATAATATTAGGGTCAAACTATAAGATAATCATTTAGGCATAGTGAGATGGTAAATAGGATCCTCTTGGTAACATGAATGTATTGAACTT
>JARHVA010007543.1:197500-267500 GCA_037957365.1 Torreya grandis | reverse complement strand
TCTTATAATGTTTATTGGCTAACTTGGTGTCTACCTAACTTTTACATCTCAAATACAATTTTTTGGATATAGCTTAAGTACATGATCTTGAGATGAATATGGATGGATGGATCTATTCCCCATTAAATTCACTACTAAAAATAAATACAATATTACTATCAAAGTGTTAAAATATTCATTTCTTATTTGTGACAATATTTATATGTTATATTAGGTGGGATGCCACAAAGCACTATTGAAGATATAACTCAAGTACATGATCAAGATATGAATATGGGTATGATTTTAGGATTCAATATTTTACCTTTATAACCTTATTATTACATCATAATCAAAGTCAAATATTAGTCAAATATAAGGTTATCATACCCTAACCCAATCCTAATCAATTTGGCTCTTGTCCAAATAAATTTTATGAAGCTTTTCCACTTGAAACCTATCACATCTCATGAAATGTATCATATTGCATTAATCCAGATTCAATTATGAAATAAAATTAAAGAAAGCCTTCATCAAATAGTCCAAAATCCAAATATGACCCACTTCATCCAAACATCCCACGTTCATCTCTCAAATATTTTCATTCAACCCTCCAGACTTATCAATTAGGACCAATGAATAAAATCATCCATCTTTTCTCACATATTGATATATGGCCTCTGAAAATATTTGGATGTTGCATTTTTTTAAAAATCTATATTTTCTAATAAATATGACTTCAATATTAGAGGAAAAATCACTGAGAGGGTGGTGAATCATTGAGCCCAAATAATCTATCTTAAATTATAATATTTTAAAACTCTTAATTAGTTACCATAAGCAATCATGAAGCATACACAAAATTAACATTAATGAGCATGAAAGACAATGCAAGATTAATCACATCACACATGACATACATAGGAAACCCTCTTGGGGGAGAAAAACCACTAGAACCTACAATTGGACTACTATACTATAATAACAAGATCTAATTTATACCATCTACAAATGATCAAAAAACTACAATCCCTATTTAGTGAGATTCTAATTTAATAAGGTACTGCCACACCTATCTAGCTGAGCTATAGTAATAACTAGACATTTTAACAAGTATCACCTTGCAAGGAGGATATAACCACCTTAGATACTAAGAAACCATAACAACACCTATGAATAAATCCACCTTTTCACTTATATATTCAACACTTGATGATGGACCTCTACATATCACTATTTTCCTTTATCTCACACTCAATCTGTAAGAACACTAATCTACCAATAGAATAATAACCTATAAGTCATAAAAATAGTCCTCAAAATGATATTATCTTAAAATAATCCTTAGATCACTCTACCCCTCCTTCATTCCACAATCCACACACACAATCCTCTCTCAAAGCTCTCCCAAGTCTCTCACTCAAAGTCTAGAACCCATCATCTTTGGTTCCATTATTTATAGAACAATCTTGATAAACACTACCTTAGTTGACCATTAGGTATGATGTATAAATTAAGGCATCCTTCACACAAATACATGACTCAATATAATCTTCATAGGTCATCCATATCATCTATGGGTCACCCTTAAAGAACTACACCTTTTAATAAGTCTCTTGTAGCCCTTATAGGTCTCATGTGAACCCATTCACTCCTTTAACACTCCCTCAAACAAAACAAGAACATAAGACCAATTTTAAATTCATGAGTCTACTCCTTATGTCCCCTTTGGCATCCTAAAATGGTCATATTTAGCTTATCTTACCTTTGTATATGCTCAAATAAGTCAAATACTGACTTAGTGTAGATAGTCACCATGAACAAACACACACTTAACTTCTTAGGCATTGTTCATACTCAAGATAGATTGAACACACCTATAAAATCTATAAATATCAAACCTCATGGAGTATAAAACATGTTCCAATATCTAATTAATTATGAGACATCAAAACAACATCAATACAAGCTAGAATATCATTCTCAAGTTACTTTTAGAACAATAATAAACACATAGTCAACTTCTAGGCTCAATATCTTTGACAGTACTCACCTCCAAATCTTCAAATTAGGTTCATTAGATGCGTCATGGAGTCCTCTTAATATTTTATTTTTATATTAATAATGAATTTTACTTCTACCAAAATATATGGACATAATATAGAGTTCTATTTTTTATATGTTAAATTCAAAAATTTGAATTTAAACAGTCATAGTTAACCTTCGAACACAATGCTCAAATCTTGTGAATTATTAGCTCAGATCGAATATGTACCATTGATATTTTCTAATGTTTAATTCATATTCTATAAAATCTCATACATTAAACCTTAATCACTTTGACTTCATCTCATGAAATCTTGAAATGTTGACTTAATGCACTCCATCGATCTCTATGAATCATTCAAGTCCTTATCAAGCACCTTGCACCATTTAATCAATCTATATGAATTCCAACTCACCATTAGATCATTATCTTGTAAGTTTAATTAGATTTTAGATATCATGAACCTATCCTTATCTCACTACTTCTTGACTCTTTAGAGCAAATGTTCTCTATTGATCTTGCTCAAGATTTAACACATTCAAAAATGACAAAGTATGGGGACCCTTTCAATATACCCGAGTAGCTATTTTTATCCTCAATAGCTTCTTTTTCACTTACATGATCTCAAATTTGGACAAGATGATCTCCTCATAAAGGAGAATCCGACCATGTGACAAACAACTCATGAAGTTATCATGTGTGTGAGATATAATGCCACTAAAGTACCTACTCAAAATCATCTATCATAAAGCCAACTATGTAAAAACCTACCTAAGAGGCCAATTTTGGGCATCTGTAACTTTTGTTGTGCTTCAACGCATAATATCAAATTTAGTAAAATAAATTATGCCCAAAATTAAACAAACCTATATGATCAGTTTCTCTTGACACCTTCACATGTGTAAGATATAACACCATCAAAATGCTCACTCATTTCTTTCTATCACAACAAAATTGGATAAGTATGAGAAAACATAGTTAAACTACTTGGGAGCTTAACTTTACATATGTATATCTTTTTTTGCACTATAAAGCATAGTATAAAATTAAGCATAAATAAACTAGGTACAAAATTGAACAAACCCAAATGATCACCTTCTCCTAAACAAACCACACATCTGATATATTTCATCATCAAACTTCTTACTTGACCCTTTCTAGCCACATTGTAAATTTGACAAAGTATGGGAAAATAGTGAATTCTATCTTAGAATCCAAATTTAAACCCTCATATCTTTTACTACACTTTGATTCATAGCTTTAGATCTAGTGGATATCAACTAGGGACTATTGTGATCACAACCCTATGACCAAATTTTCTTGACTCATTCACACATGGAAATTGTGACATCATCAAACTACCAACTTAGATTTTCTACTACTGGACCGAAACTATCTAAATGAAAACTATGATCAACCAAATGAATTCCAATTATGAACATAATTTATCAAAGCATAGATAATAACTTAGATACCTCTTTCACATGCTCTAATCACCATACTCAACCCTAAACATCTCTAATCGATCAAACTCTAGAGATTAACCAAGCCACCTTTAAGTATACAAGAACAAGCACATTGCACACTTTATCATTGACACTTTACATTACACACTTTTTCATTGTCACTTAAGATATCAAATCACTTCATCCACTCACTAGATCATCTCCATGACACCACCATGACATCATCATGACAAATCTCCAACAACATCTCCCTTTGTCATTGATGTCAACAACCAACATATATAGCTATATACAACTCACTTACTCTCTCTTCAAAGAACTCCCACAATAGGAACTTTCTCCCCCTTTGAAAAAATGAAAAAGGGGGCACACACTGATCCTGAGGATTTGAAAACATTATCAAAATAAGAAAGGATCATCTTATAAAGATGATACAAACTCCCCCTTACCTTGAGCCAACCTTTTTTTGTCTTGACAACTTCCTCTTGCTCTATGCCAACACTTTATTCAATAAATCACTGCAACTAATGAATAAAGAACTAAAAAAATATATAAATCTAATGTAACTAACCAATAAACATCTAAGAGGAACTCTCCCTAAGATATTTGAATAATTGCACATTTTGAGCATTTTCAAACCTCCACAGACCATGAAGAACCACCATGTAGGCTTACTAGCCTTCTTTCTCAAGACACTTCCATGACCACTAACTCTACATATACATTATAAAAAATATGAAACATGCACTAAAATATCTTGAGAGCATACCTTTAGATACTCATACCTTGTTCTTTTGGAAAAACTGATCAAAAAGCACTCTTCTTCAAACTAGGCCTATTTGAGCCCATAATTTTTAGTAGATACATCTTCAAGACTTAAAAATTCATATCTAGAGCACTCTCATATGCCCCCTCAAGTACACTAATTTTCATCAACATGATCATCCTTTGAAACATACTTCCTTCACAAACTTGCTAGTTAATTAACCCTCCATAATGATAAAAACTTGAATAATTTGAGAACCACAAACCTTAAGATCTATGTGAAGCTTGGTTTGACCACCCATTTGGCCCATTCAATATATTAAGAAGCCTAAAAACTCAACTCATAAATAAAAACACTTTTCTAGTATATCCTAAAACCCTAGAATCTCAAAATAAGTAGGGTCAAGAAGCCTCTTTCTATTCAATGCACACCTATGAAACTACTTTCACACTTAGAAACACCCATCACACACTTCTAAACCAATATTTGAGCTTCCATACCTTTAATAACTCATACATCCTATAACTCTTCTTACCCATACTTTACCTTAAGCCAAAAACTAAAAAAACTGAGAGTACTCAAAAATATTCAATTAGAACATACATACCTTTAGACCTTAAAAACACCTAGGGCATACCAAAAAGAAATCCATGGACCTTTCTAATCACCAAACACTTCTTGACATGTTTATCAATCTCATTAATCCACTTTTAACCTTCAATCTAACCTTACATATTGTTCCAGCTAAAATACACCATAACAACACTTGCTTCTCCACCTGAAATGAGTCTCTTAAGAGGCATAGATAGAGACACCCTCTATACCTTAATTATCTAAAACAAAAACAAGTCCTGATATTCCTCCTCCTCCTTGTCATCTAATACATATGGTTTTTCTTCTTATTCTTTAGCTTAGGAAAAATAACTTCCTCAATTACTACAACATTTCTTTTTCTACTATGATTGGATTATCAATACATGGAGACAATATAGATTCATGGCATACCTTTTCATCTAAAGAATCTTCCTTACAGCTTGTAACCTCATCATTAGGTACAAATAATTGATGTTCTTTGCATGATATGTGTTTAATAATATCAAGATGTTCATTTGGATCCATACACACCTAAGGACTAGCCTCAATCAACACCTTGGTCTTCTCTTTGAACTTGATTTCTTCATTCTCAATAGGTACAGACAATGAGACCTCTTGGTACTCTTCAACTACTGAAGCATTCTCCACCATAGAAAAAAAATTACTTGGACATGAAATCTCATCATTACTCATACTTATCACCTTTGGATTCCATGTGTTAACTTGCCTTCTTCTTTGAACTCTAGGATCCTAATTAAATATATTTTATCTTATAGGCCTTTGCTTGTATAATCTATCAATGTGACCTTTCTATTCAAAATTGATGCCCACCATATTTTTTTCAAAAATATCTTTTTACCTTTCTATATTTAGAAAATATCTTTAAATGTGTCATAGGTCATAACAACTATAGTACTCAATATATCTTGAAGAAAACTTAGCTTGTCATACCCATTTTGATTGATGACTCCCATCATAGTTCCATACAAACTCATTCTTAATAGGTCTTCTACATTCTCTAATTCTATGACCAAATTGATTACATGTATAATAGTAACCATTGAATCTTGCATACCTCATGGTATTTGGTTGTCTAATCTACTTTGTATTTACTCTACCATCATCTTCATTCATTGTCTAATGATTTGTCTTCAAAGTATTATTATCCTATTTTACATTAGTCTTTATCTTATCTTGAGTTACAGTATTTTTCTATTCTTCATATCCAAGACAAGTTCTATCACTATCATGATTTTGAACACTTATAATATTGTCTAGATCACATGAAATCTTTTCAAATCTCAAAAATGTCTTTGCCTTACTAGCTATCTTTTCTAGCACAGATCTCAAAGATTCATTTTTAGAAATATACATTAAACATTCTTATTCTTTATCTTTTAGGCTTGTAGATAGAATTTCTAATTGACAACTGAGATGCTTGATAATGATCTTCATAATCATTCTTCTCATTATTATGAGGGAGATTATGAGTAAAATGTCCTATATCTCCATGGTTGAAACATTTGAGGAGTAGTCTACCCTTATACTTCCCTGAGCTAGTGTTCAATTTCCTAGTAATCAAAACAATTAGTACATCATCATCAATATTAGATATGTCATCCTCTTTGGATTTATTACCTTGGGAATTCTTATTAGGCTTAATCTTTGTATTGAATGTTATTTCCTTCTTTGGTAGTACATCATCATTATTCCTCATCTCATAGGCAGTAAGGGTGCCATGTAATTGATCCATCTTCAACTGAGTAAGATCATGACTCTCTTCTATAGAATATAGTTTTAGATCAAACATAGGGGATAGAGACCTTAATACCTTTTTAAAAATATTAATCTCTTCAATATTCTCTCCAAGACCTCTGATTATATTCATAATCTCAACAACTCTCTATAGAAAAGATGTCATAGTATCTTCTTCATTCATCTTGAGACTTTCAAATTGCCTCCTATGATTCTACAATTTAATAAGCTTAACCTTTAAATCTCCTTTAAAAATAGTCTTCAATTTATCCCATATTTCCTTGGTAAATATGCAATGAATTTCTTTGGTGAACTTATTTTTTTAAGACCACAAGTGATGTCATTCATTTCCTTAGATTTTTTCTCAAACAAATTCTTGTCTATAACACTAGATGGAGGAATAGTATGATCAACGTAACCATCCAAACTGAATGTCATACATCAAACCCTAGGGATATAATGTATGTTTTCATCATATTACTCTAAAATTAATAATTATATCCATTGAACATTGGTGCTTATTTATTAAATAAACCACCTTGGATATTATGACTATCCATTATACCTTGGATCACCTTCAAGATATCAAGCCTTTACCAAAGGACCTCATTCTGATACCAATTTTTAGAGGTATAATCACTTAGAGGGGGGATAAATTAATGATCCCAAATAATCCAACATAAATTATGATATTTACAAACAATTAATCAGTTACCATAAGCAATCATGAATCATACATAACATTAACATTAATGAGCATGAGAGATAATGCAAGATAAATCACATAACACATGACATACATGAGAAACCCTCTTGAGGGAGAAAACCCAATAGAACCTACAATTTGAATACTATCCTATAATAACAAGATCCAATTTAGATTATATACAATTGATCAAGGAACTACAATCCCAATTTAGTGAGAGTCCAATCCTACAAGGTGTTGCCACACGACCCTTTAGCAAGTATCACCTTGTAAGGAGGCTATAACCACCTTATATGTTGAAATAATATAATAACACCTATGAACAAATACACATTTATATTGATGTATTCAACACTTTATGATAAACCTCTGCATATCAATCTTCTCCTTCCCTCACACTTAATCTATAAGAGTACTAATCTACAAATAAAATTATTACCTACAGGTCATACAAATAGTCCTTAAACTAATATTATCTTTAAATCATCATCAAGTCACTCTACCCCTCCATTCTAAAATCGACACACACAAGCCTCTCTCAAAACTCTCCCAGTTCTCTCACTTAAATTCTAGAACCCATAATCTTTGGTTCCACTATTTATAGAGCAATATTGATAAACATTACCTTAATCAGCCATTAGGCATGACTTATCCATTAAGACATCTTTGAAATTAATACATTGTTGAATGAAATCTTCATAGGTCAACCATAGCATCTATGGGTCACCCTTAAGGAACTACACCTTTTAATAAGGCCCTTATAGCCCAAATAGGTCTCATGTGAACCCATTCATTCATTTAACACTCCCTCAAGCCAAAAAAGAATAGAGGACCACTTTAAAATTTATGGGTCCACTCCTTATGTCCCATTAAACATAATCAAATGGTCATAGTCATTTTATCTTACATTTGCATATGCTCAAATAACTAAACACTAACCTAGGGTAGACAGTCACCATGAATGAACACACAATCAACTTCTTAAGAATTTTTCATACTCAAGATATATTTAACACACCTCCAAAATCCACATAGTGTAACCTCATATATTATACAACATGCTCTAATAGCTAATTCATTATGAGACATCAATACAACATTAGTACAAGCTTAAATATCCTTCTCAGGTTACTTGAAGAACAAGCATGAATACATAGTAAACTTTTAAGCTTAATATCTTTGACTATACTCACTTCCAAATCTTCAAATTAGGTTCATTAGATGTTCCATGGAGTCCTCTTCATGTTTTATTTTTATAGTAAGAGTAAATTTGATTTCTATCAAAAGATATGGATAAAATACAGATCTCTAGTTTTTTGTGTTAATTTCAAATATGTAAATTCAAATGGTCACAATTAATCTTCAAACACAAAGCTCTAATCTGATGAAATCTTAGTGCATATAGAATATGCACCATATATCTCTTTTAATCTCATGGACTCTCAGCTCAACATAGTCTATCAATGCTTAGAAGTTAAACCTTAGTCACTTTGACCTCATCTCATGCATTCCTAAAATGTTGATTTGATGTGTTCCATTGATCTCCATGAATCATTCAAGTCCTTATCAATCACCATTCACTATTCAATCAATATTTATGAATGCTCACTCACTATTAGATCATTATCATATACCTTTACTCATATGTTAAACATCATGCACCTATCCTCATCTAACTACTTCCTAAATCTTTGGAGTAAATGCACTTCATTGATCTTGATTTAGCTTTAACACATTAATAAATGACTATGGGGACCCTTTCAATATACTTGAGTAGCCATTTTTTATCCTTAATAACTTTTTTTGTGCTTACTTAAATTATCTCAAATTTGGACCAGATGATCTCCTCATAAAGTAGAATCCAACCATATGACACACAACTATTAAATCTCTCACATGTGTGAAATATAAAGCTGTTAAATTGATTTATAAAAATAATCTATCACAAAACCAACTATGCTAAAACATGCCTAAGAGGCCAACTTTGAGCATCCATAACTTTTGTTGCACTTCAACACATGATCTTAAATTTAGCATAAATCAACTATGCTCAAAACTCAACAAACTATATGATTATTTTATATTTAAACATTCACATTTGAAATATATAACACCATAAAAATTCTCACTCAACTCTCTCTACCACATAAAAATTATTTAAGTATGTGAAGACCCAATCAAACTACCAAGGAGCCCAAGTTTACATATGCATATCTTTTGACGTGCTATGTCACATGATTTGAAATTAATAAAAAATAAACTAATAAAAAAACTAAACAAAACCATATGATCACCTTCTTTTTAAACATCCACATGTCCAAGATTTTTCATTATCAAACTACTTACTCTACTCTTTTTGGCCATATTACAAATTTGTCTAAGTATGGGAAAACATTAAATTTTGTCTTAGAAGACAAATTTTCCCCCTCATATATTTTATTGTGATTCAATGCATGAATTTATATATATTTAATATAAACTATGGAATATTGTGATCACAACCAAATGACCAACTCCCCTTAACTTATTCACATGTGGTAATGATGACATCATCAAACTACCAACTCAAATTTTCTACTACTGGACCCAAACTATCTAGATGAAAACTATGATCAACTAGATTAATTACACTTATGAACATAAGTTATCAAATCATATATAACATCTTAGATACTTCTCTCACATGCTCCAATCACCATACTCAACCCCGAACATCTCTAACTAGTCAAACTCTAGAGAATAACCAAGTTGCCTTCAAGTATATAAGAATAAAAACATTTCACACTATGTCATTAACACTTTACATTGAAAAATTTATCATTGACAATTAGGCTATAAAATTAATTCATCCACTCACTATATTAAATCCATGAAACCACCATGACATCATCATGACAAGTCTCCAACATTCCCTTTTTAGCTCCTAGAAATGGATATGTGGCTTCATGTAGACTTTAATCCCACATAAACATAAATTTAATCATAATAAAGTGCCATCCAATCTATCCACATCAACATCAATCTACTCATATCCTCTATGTTATCCTATCCCAATCAAAATTTGCATCCACCAGTTAAAATATTAATCATGTCATTCACCATCACACTAGAAAATGGAACCCTATCCCTTGAGGCACATCAAATGCTACCATCCTATCATGTATTGTCATCACTACACCAAGGATAATAATTATATTCAAAGTTAAGTGCTTTAAAATGAAAATAAAGTTATGAAAAGAGACAATATAATCCTCTTGGTGAATCCTTAGAATCCATATTTTATCAAATAAATTTGACCAATATGATCATCATCTACATACTAAGTCTCTTAATTTGACCAAATTAAATTTATCTTGGTATAGATAAGGCCAATAATATCATTACTCTAGAATCTAAGGGAATTCTAATAATAGGTGCATAAATTTCAAAATTTATTTACAAGACCTTATCGACTATAATGACATTAAAATCATGGATTAATTAGATGAATCCATGCATGAGAGTAAGTAGGATAGAATATGCCAAGATTCCTTTCTAGATAATGATCAAGCTCTTCTATTTCCAAACCAAGTCAAAGATTAAAAAAAATACATTTTTTATAAATCCATATTTAAAAATCTTCAATTTCAAGATCCTTCCTATGATAATTTACATAACTTACAAGAACCCATATTCGATGAGTCTAGTTCAATCATATTTTATGAGTCTCCCTTTGATAGGCCATTTTCAAAGAAACCATCATTGACCAATCATCCACAATTAATCCATAATTTATAAAATATAATTTGTATTAAAGACTCATCACCAAGTGATAGTGAATAATGTACTTGTAGACAATGTTATCCAATAGGCCCTCTTTATCACCAAAATACAAAAATAATCTACTAGTGGTAGCACAACATCAACATGATCCATGACAACATAAAAATAAATGTCAAATCCATCATCAACATCATCCATGTCATGATAAATATGAACATAAAGGTTCATCCATAATATTTACAAGGATTTTTATAGCACCAAAATCTTCATGGACATATTTGTTGACATGGTCTTGGGATGCATTTATTGTCATTGATGTCAAGTTGATCTTAGTACATAATGTATTAATGATACAATGATAGGTTCCAAGTGGATTTGAGAGTGCATAAAATGTGTGCAGGTCTTTAAGGTGATTGACCATGTTTGAGGGGTTAAATGAGGTGTAAGGATTTCCTTAGGTACTTGTGTAAGTGAAATTAATTCATTGGAGTAGTCTTGTGAGGGTCTACGTTATCCTAGTCAACTTGGTAGAACTTCTTTAATAAACAAATTGATGACATCAACATTAGTAGGTGTGAAGGAGTTAGAAGAAAATGGTTACATGGGTTTGTTTAAATTTATGCCTAGATCATGTTATTAAAATTTAAAGTCTAGATATGGTGTCTATAAAAATTTATGGTGGTTAAAATTTATTTTCCCAGGCATATTTCGCTATTTTCCATAGCCAAATTTGCAATATCAAGTGACTGTTGGAATTCAAATGTTTGAATTTATAAAGGAAAGCTAGTGAGTAGTATTGTTGTTTATAAATTTTGATAATGGATGAATTTTATGGTGGTATAAAAATAAAATTGATAGAGGAATTAAATATATATCCAATATAATTGATTATGAGGTTTGAATGGTTGTATAATTGCATTTATTACATGTGAGAGTTGACTATTATTGATTATGTTTTTCTTAAAAAATTAGGGTGAAAATAAATGATTGTAAAAGTAAAAAACTTAATAAAAAATTATTGGTATAAAAATAAATAATTAAATAAATCCATGTATATCATCCTCAAAGTGATTTAGAGTTTTGACTATCCATAAAGGCGTAGTTATTGCAGTTCAAAGTTGATTTTTGTTGACTATAATTATTACAGGTCTAAGTAGGCTTCTTCTAGTGGTGTTTATGATCCTTTAGAGGATGAATGAAGGTGTATTATGGATTGTATGATGTTCCTAAGGTCTTGATATTTCCATCAATATGTGGATTGTGCTTTGAAATTTTATTTGAAGTTAGTTTGAGTCTTTTTTGTGAAGATAATGTTTTGGGGCTAATTAAGCCTAATCGGTCTTTAAGACCTAATGGAAGTTTCAAATTATGAATGAATGATTTGATGTTTTTTAAGAATGGAGAAGGATCATATACTATTAAATTAAATTTATTGAATTTTTTTAGGTAACTGGTAAGGTCCCTGGGCCATAGTGGCTCAAAGTGTTCCATGAAGGTGAATTAGGTCTCCGTAGGACATATTTTAGGTTTGAGGGCTATAAGAGGTTTCATAAGGTAAGTGAGTGAATTTAAAGTATTTTATGAATTTTTAAACATATATAAAGAGTGTATTATATTGTGTTAAATTTTTTAAAAGGGTTTCATATTTGGTTAAGGGCTATTGGTATTTAAGTGTAATGTGTCGCCTTATAGAGGGTTAATTCTTTAGGTCTTGCTTAAGCCTAGTGTGTTATTTTGAGTGATTTGAATCATGGCCAACATAATGAGTTGATGTATATTATATGTAAAATGTCCAAATATATATTTTTATGTTGATACAAGAATGTAAATAGGTGTGTTTAACCAATATTGATTGGGAGAATAATCATGTATATGTAAAAGGCTATTTTGGCCTCATTGTGCTAGTTAGATAAATGAATTATGAAGAAAATTATATAAGAGTTTACATAAGGGTAAGAGGCCACGAAATTTATCATAAAATCATGTTAAATATGTGAAAATGGTATAACATTATTTGTTTCATGTCATGAGTAATTTGAAGATTGAGGATGACCAAAGAGGTGTAGAATGATCCCAAAGGTTGTTTTGGATACATTACTTGTGAGTTAGATAATCAGATAGTAAAGAAAATGGTTTAAGAATATTAATAAGTGTGTGATGGAATTAAAATAATAATAATATGTTAAACATGTCATGAATATATGATATTAGTGCTGAAGGTAATCAATAAGTTTTTGTATTGATTCAAGGCATAATTAGGCATAGTTTGCCTACATGACCTAGAGTGAAGAAGTGCATTAAATATATGTTATAAGATTAATAAATAGGTTGTGTATGAATAATATTCATGATTTTACAAGACTGTATTTACATCTAAAAATATCAAAATGTGAAGGATTAATGGCCTTAAGGTCATGAGCATGTGTATGAGGGTTAAAGAAGAAAAAGAGTTATTGTTTACCTATGTAGGAGACAAATTTGTGTTTGTATGAACTACCATTAGTTTCATGAGGTAAATAGGTAGGTTCTCAAGTGTTAGAGAAATATAAGTTCATAATAATGTGTTTAATACATTATATCATATGTGGATATCAATTTTGAGGTTTTTGAGTTGGTGCTTGATCACCTACGGGGTTGTAACCTCCTTGCTAGTTGGTTCTAGTTAAATATCTAGTGGGTACTTGACCAAGTTAAGGGGTGGGTGCTCCTTGATCAGTTGGTACTGATACAAATTTAATCAATAAATTTATATTATAGTAGTCCAAATCTTGTTTCAATTGGTTTTTCTCCCCCATGATGCTTTTCTACATAATTCATGTGTTATGTTCTTTTATCTTGCATTGTCTTCTTTGTTAATTGTAATGAATGGTTTCTATGCTTCATAAATGCTTATGTTGAATGTTTAATATTTTTAATAATTGTAATTGAAGTATATTTGATTGCATCAATAATTCACACCCCCTCCTACCTTTAGTGATTATGCTTCCAATAATTGGTATCAAAGCAAGTCCTCCAGGAAGGCTTGACAGCTAGAAGGTGGTCCTTGAAGAACAAAATGTCTAAGCAACTACGAAAAGAAAATCAAGAGTTGAGATATATGGATAAACATTATGAGGATAAGATTTATAAATTGAAGAGTGACATGCTCATAATGGCTAAAGAAGATTAGAAGGCTATTAAGGATCTTATATATCAGTTAGAAGATGTTGAGAAGGCTATTCAGGATCTCATATCTCAGTTAGAAGATGTTATGAGAAGGATATTAAGGATAAGTTTTATGGAGGTTCTTAAGGAAAAATTATGTATCTTTAACTCTAAGGTATCCTTATAAATCAAAATGGATAAAATGACTATTCATGATCTTAAAAATTAGTTAGAGTCTAAAAATTTAGGTTTGATGTCAAATAAGGTTGAGTGTGATCAATTGAAAACCAAGCTAGGCACCTTGAAGGTTGAGCATGAAGAGCTAGTAATTAAAGTGAGAAAAGATGATAAAGAGAAATAAAATAAATTAAATAAGGATGATATCATGAAAAATAATGTGAAAATATCATTAAGGCATCCTAATGCCATGAGGTTTTTCACTTCATCTCATAATCATTGTTTTGATTGTAATCAGTTTGGTCACATTGTAAGAGATTGCAAAAGAATTAACTTATCAAAAGGAGATAACAAACATCATCAAGCAAAAGGTATGAATGAGATTTTTTGTTTCAAGTGTCATAGAGTTTTTCACATTTCAAAATATTTAAAAAATATATTGAATGAGTTCTCAAGGAAAAACAAGGTGTATGGAGCTCCTAGTGTGCAAGTAAGAGGTCATACATGGATATGGAGACCTAATACTATTAAGAGAGATCAGATGAGACCAAGGATGAATTTATTAATGAGCATATTAGTATAGATGGCTTGTTTATTTTTGTAGATATGAAGGCAAGACAAGAATACTATTTATCAAGGTGTGTTGACAAGAGAGTCAAAGAAAAAATGGATGAACCAATCAAGCCTATGAAGAGGCTTAGGAAAGACAACAAAACTAGTTAGAGTATTAATACTTGGTAATATACCAAGATTTTGGTGTTATAAGTGCATTTTTAGGTTAGGTGTCTCTATTACGTTTCATAGAGGTATTACTCATTTATTTGAAGCATCATGGAATGGTGTTGCAAGGTTGATAAGTGAGAGAGTAATTAATGGGTCAAGGTATGTTCTTTATCTTGATATGAATATAGTTGAGTATGGATTATTTAAATTGGTTTCAATGTTTTCAAATATTTATATCACATTTTAAGAGTTATGAGAAGTGATTTGAAGGTTTGAAGTTGTTTGTGGAAGAAGATCTCACTTTGAGTGTCCTTGGTTGGCATAAGGGTTTTAACACAAGAAACCCTTGACATGGTGTATCTTGGGTTATACAATGTGTTGGGTCACCAAAATTGGTGAGATGGTGTAAAATTATGATATAGAAGTTTTAAATAAGGTTTTGGTGTGCTAGAGGTATTCCATTGGTGTAAATGTTTGGATAATTTTAAGTTATGTATCTTTGTTTACAATGTTCCTCTTTGAAATGACCTAGGAGAAAAGTATATTTTCTTGAGAAAGAGAGAGTTACTTGAAGGGATAAGCTTGAAAAGGTATGTTCAGATTGTAGTATAAGGAAGGTGTGAATACAATTAGATTTCATCCATATATGGCCTAATGAGGTAGCTTGAAGAGATCTTATAAGCATGGATTCATGTAAGTTTTGTTGTTTTGAGCATGATCTTATTGTCTAGATTAGTTATGGTTGTTTGATTCATATGAGAAGGTTTGTATACCATTTAAAAAGTCCATTTTAGACAAAAAAGATCAACATTTGATTCAGTTGTCTCATGAAAGGATGTTGGATAGTTGTGGTAACCTAGGTGTGGATGAAGATGGCTTCATTCAATGTATGTTATTGTAAGATAGTTTTCTTGTATATGTTTGCAATATTTTGGATTTATTTAGATGGAATATAGAGTTAGGTGGAGCTAAATAAAGTTTATTTAGGAGTATGTGAGTTTTGGGCATGAATCTATAAGCTTAGAATTAAGGAGCAATTTAGATAGAGGTATGCTCTCTTCAATTGATAATATGCAAGGTATGTATACAATGATGGGGAGCATATGTGAGATGTTTCAATTCCAAGGAGATTATGTGGATGAATATGGATTAATAATAGGTTATATGAGATGAGCATGATGTTAGGGGGGTCTTTCTAAGCTCTATGAGTAGTTTGTCAAGTCTAAGGATCAAGTTAGAATGTTGAAGAAGAGACACTTTGTCATTAATGTTGTAACATCCCCACTGGGATCTACTAATAAAACATATATTTTTTAAATAACCATATAAGTAAAAGTAGACTAAAAATCAAGAGGCTAACAATATAATTAAAATAATTATGTATAATTATTAAAATAGTTCATAATACAATATAAGTACATATCTTGTCAAAGTATGACAAATAAATAAAGAAAGTAATAATTACATTTTAAACATAACCAAATACATCATAACCACTATCAATGTGCATCAATGTAAATTAAAATGATTCAATATTGAATATAATATATTACAATGTATAAACAAGATACTCAACTACCCCTGATTTTAGTTTTTGAACTTCGACTATCTATGGAAATCTAAAGTGTCATCTTAATGAGTAGTACTATTATGGGGAGGGAGAGCATCATTCAAGTGATTTTCCACACCAACCATAGACCAATGAACCCCCACACTATCCCATCAAGGAATGGCCCTCCCTTCATAGATGGGTAGATAGTGACGACATGGGAATCTAGAGAGACTAGCAAGTACTTGTGTGTTGTATGATTTCTAAGTAAGTAAGCATGTAGTGTATTATATAAAAATGATATATTATAAGATATCACATATACATGTAAATAATACTCATGAAATGATAATGTCTCACTAAACATACTTTGCTAAAAGTTTTATGAATAGTAATATAAAATGATCTATAGATGTATAAATTTCATGCACACCACTTGATCAGATTGCCTTCATCTAGCATTGTAATTCTAGTAAATTAGTGAAGTTCATCTCACTCTTTACTCCACATTAACAATGTAGATTGGTTAAACACAAATTTAATGATAATATTTAATAACATGCATTCCACTTAGTAAATGCAACACATGACATGCTATAAATAGGAATGATAATAACATATACTAATTCCATCTAACATATGCATTAATCTTTCATTATATTATATCCCATAATAGAAATAATGTTCATCAACATACCAGCTGGGTAAACATGCAAATCTACTATAATTTTTTTAACTACAAAATGGTTTCTAGTTCCCTACACCCTATGGAAACCCATATTACCACAGACCACTATAATTAATAATTTAAACTCATAAGCATTTAAGAGTATATAAAAACATTCATTTCAACCAATAATCTAGGAAATCAAAAAAATTGTTTATCCCATAAATTAAAAAAAGTATAGTTTATCTATTTGGTTTATTTTGGGGTTTAATAAGTGTTGGGTGAATATTTTGTCGTCAACTAACTGATGAAAAAATGGGTATATCAACCATAGCAAAAGGAGATTTATGTCACAAAAAGTGTGGGTTTACCACATCTAAATGAGATAAATCTCTCCTCTCATCAGGGGGAGGTTTCCTATGAATATTTATATGTTATATGTATATATAAGTAAGCAAAAAATAATACTCAGGGTAGTATGACAGCATCCATCTCTCTTCTTTTAGAGATGATGTCCAAGGAACAAGAGAGAGAAATCTTGGTCATTAGCTAAGAACATTCCTCTTATTTTAGGAATGGTATCCAACATAGATCAGAAAATCCCCTAAAGTAGGTAACAAAGTCTACAAGGAAACCTACATAAGCACAAAGTCTTTCATTGTCTCCTTCACTGATTTGGAACACGCGTAACGGTAGAGTGAAACAAAGCAAAAAGTCTTCACCTAAAACTACAATGGATAAAGGATCACCAAGATAAAATTAGCTCAAAGTCTTTCTTTTACCTTTTAGAAACATCTTCAGATAATGTCAACACACACACTTTGCTTATTAAATTGAACAAATAAGAGGTTATCAGGAGAGAGGACATAAGAACTATTTCCTAAATAACACAAATTACTTCAACACAAAGTCTAAAATAAACATTTTTCCCATTCATTTGATAAAATATGATTTAAAAGTTGAGCACAAAGTCTCAAGAAGTGTCTCAATTTTAGCAGAGTTTTTGCTCTCAATTATCTAGAGATACTTTTACAAAAGAGACTCCCTCTATATATAGGGAGAAACTTTCAAAATTAAAAAAGATTAAAATATAAAAATATCTTATTCAAAGATGAGTCATCTTTGAATTTGAGATATTTTTTTGGATTGTTTACATGTAATTACATATTACAAAATTGCATGCACTTTTACATGACAAAAGTGCATGAGAAGAGAGGAAGAAGAGAGAAAGGGAGAAATGGTTCAGCTCTTGCCACCAGACTTCTTCAAATAAGCATCATACATAGCGATAGATGCCTAAATTCCTATATTTTCTACCATAATGGTGTTCTTGAAGATCACTCTCACCCTGATTGTAGCATCCTTCAATGTTGTGATTACCTTGGCATGACTATTTAACCTGGATCTTAGATTATCTAGAGTTAACTGAGTATCTAAAATGTTATCCATAAAAGTCATTGAGAATGTTTTCTCTTTGAAATCCCTCTGAATCATACCTTTGAATTCTCAGATCATCTCTTCTACTAAGAGAAATTGGTTATCTTTGGAGGTGAGGTCGTAAGGCAATTCTTCTAGTCAGGTCAATAGGCCTGTATCACTTTTCTCGCTAGCATCCTTAGAAGACTTGAGATTTTTGATCAGCTCCTTGAGTACCTGTATCCTATATATCAGTGATTCCTTGATCTCAACATAGGAATATTTATTGGTAATGATTTCAATGGATATCAAGGTATGTTTCTTTAGATCCTTTATCTCCCTCCACTTGCTAAGATATTTGTCTGTACTATCAATATCCTGAGAAATAAGAGAGACGAGGTCCTCTAAATCCATCCTCACCTTCTTCATCTTGTCTATCTTCTCAGCAACTTCTGTAAGCAAGGAAACTCCCTGAGTATGTGTCTTTTCAATATAATCCTCTAGCACTTTCCCTTTCATATAGGTTTTCTTTGCTTTCTGAATAACAAGGTCGTCTATGGAAAAGGATTATGGGGCTGCTGATTCAGGGGTAAGGGTAAATTTCCTAACTACTATAGTCAATTGCTCTACCTTTGCCTTATAGTAATCTTTCATCTCCTTTTCTCTGTCAAATTTTTGGACCATGATGTCCATTATGGACTGTAGATCATTCTTCGCACCCTCGTGAGTAACTTTCCCTAACTCAACATGAGAAATGGAATAGCTACTCATGTCAGAACCCTCAAAGGTTGCATCCTATGGAGGTTTAGCTATCTCTAAAAATTTGTGCCCCTTTTCCTCAACCAATTTTGAAAGGATCCTTGGTCTCTTAGGGGCCTTAGCTTTCAGTGGCACTGTCTTTCCAAAATCAAAGTCATCTACAGAGATGGCTAGCTTCTTTCTTTTGGGTGTGAAAGCTGACATCAAAGGAGGGAGAGAATAAGTACTTATTGTGGCAATGATTCCTACAACTGGTGTTACTAGGGTAATGTCTACATTGCTAGTGGTAACAGAGGGTGCAATGGGAGTAACTGGTGAAACTGTATCGGCCGCTGACTGATCAATGGTAGAGCTTTCTCTTATATTGAAAGGAGAAGAGAGGCTAGGTATAGAACTTGAGGAGTGAAGGAAATCTCTAGAAACACCGTAAGGATTGCCAAACATGAATCTAGAAGGAGAGGCAGCTCTAAAAGAAGGAACACTGATGGGAGAAAGAGGCGAAGGAGATGCTATAAGAGATTGAGGTGGTGAAGGAGAAACACCTGTAAGTGGTTGTTTCCCTTCATGGGAAGGTAAAGGCTACATTCTCCACTACTCTAAAGGCCTATCATCTATCTCCATTTGCTGAGCTGCCTATTCTTGGGTGATTTTTTCTACAACCCCCTTTGCCGTTGATTCTGGCTCCTCAACAACCTTCGATTTCTTGGACACAAAGGTGATTCTAGGCTTGTGAGGCCTAGACAGAGAAGAAACATCACCTTTATTCTTAGTCTTGTTCTTTGCCTTCTTCCTCATTTCCACTTGGAATTTAGCCTCTGATCCTATAATAAATTCCTTCAATGTGATCCCTTTGGCTGCTAACCAATCATTGGTGTTAGCCAATATTGGTTTGAATCTCTTCCTTAAAGAAGTCAATTATTTTTTGGACCACTAAATTGGAGGAAAATGAGAGTCAGCAACCTTCTCAGCCAGGTATCTACTATTGATAATGTTCTTATCATCGACCAAATTAGAGGGAATATCTGCAAGCCATAGATATTCAATCTACTCTAGAGTTAGCCTATTTTAGTCTATCCTCCTGATTTCTTTGACTATTCTCAGGTCTACCCAGATGTCTTCAATCATAGGCTCATGAAACTGAGTCTTTCTTTTGATCATATCTTTGACACCCCTATAGTCAAAGTTGTCCCTTCTCTTCAACTATTTCATTGTAACCAACTACATTTCTATCTCCATGACCATTCCTTTGGCTATAGTTAAAATTTAGTATCTGCTAATTTCAATTAGGAACCTGAAACTTGGCTTTTTCAGTTCCATCTGCCTAGTGTGTAAAACAACCATTTGTCTACATAGCTCATCTAGGACCAACTTGTCAAAAGGAAATCTAGGGAACATATAGGGATAGCCTTGGAAAAAGACAACCTAGAGATAGCAAAAGGAGGAAAATTATAGAAACATGAAGCCAAAGTCATTGATGACCATCTAGGCTTCATTAAATACTCTCTTCTATTTGAGTTGAGGGTCAAAAAGGCATAAAAATACTATGAAGAAGGCATCATTTACCCTCCTAAAATGATGGATTGATCCTTCCAGTGTTAACTGAGGGTAATATGAGTAGACTGGGGTGGTTTTCTTGTCTCCTTCAGTTGTCAAACCTAGAAAGGTTTGCATTAAAGCTGTGATGTACACCAAGTATAAAGTCATATAGAACTTTGAAGTAGTAGATACCTTGGTCAGTTGCTCATGAAGAGCGTTGCTAATCTGCTCACCCCAAAAGATGACTTGCTTCCCTTGGAGGATTATCTTGATGAAGGGATACATCCATTCATGGAGTTGTAAAGAAGATGGCAGACCTCATACCCTAATGAGGAGAGTAATCAAGTCACCAAATTCTTCAATGAAATCACTCCTCAAGAAATTCTATGGCCATCTAGATAAATTGGTCTTGGGAGTCTTTAGCCACTTATTATTCATCACCTTCTTTTCCCTCTCGGGATCCTTATCATACTCTTTCTGTGCTTCTACAAAGTTAATTCTTAGTACCTCAGTAGCAGGAGGACACATGAAGACTTTATCAATAAATTTAGGCTCCAGCTAAATTATCGTGTTGCCACTAGCATCTGACACTGATCTGGTCTCTCTATTGTAAAATTGGGTGCACTGGAGGATGAACTCCATATGATGTGTCACTACTAGGAAAGAGGCAACTAGATGAATGTTGCTTTTGATTATCCTTTTCATCTTAGAGCTCGGGTTCATCACCTTGGTTCTGGTTATGAACTCAGCCATATCCACGTGGTTGATTTCTATGTCTCTAATGTCGTTGACATTAAAAGTGATCGAGGTGATAAAAAAATGCCCTAGTATTGGTACTCCATGGCCTTTGACTTCTTCAGAGAAGTTTCAGACATTGGAACTAGTCTTGATTGAGTAGGTGCTGATGAATGAGAATCTTCAAGGGGTATTGCAATGATAATCATGATCGTGCAATTAGGAAAAACTAGGCAAATTAGGAAATTTGCACGTTGGGTGATCATGACCAAGGAAGGGCACTTGACAGGGTCAGGTAAAAAAGTGGGAGGAAAAAGGGAGGAGGCAAAAAAAATGAAAAGGATAAAAATTTATCTAGACTTAGAGAAATTTGGAGGAAAAAATGCAAGGGTGGCAAAATTCACCGCCCTAGCATGTGCAATGGCTTGTATGCACAGGCGGTGAATTTTTCCACCCTTACATGCAAAGGGAAGAAGAAAAAAGGACATGAGTAGAAAAATTCACCGCCCATGCATGTTTCATAAGAAAGTGTAGGGGTAGCGAATTTCATCGCCCTTGCACTTTGGACCTGCATCGGTGGTAAATTCTGCCACTGATGTAAGTAAATGGTGCGATCTTGTATCGGTGGTGAATTTGATGTAAGTGGTGGGTATGGAAAGGTTGTGGCGGTGAATTTTCCACCCGTGATAGGTAAGGAACTTTTTAGAAAGTTCAGGGGAGAGAATGGAAGGCGGAAAAATTTGCTGCCCTATCAGGGGAGAATGATAGAAGGCCGATGGGGAAGGGAGAGAGAGAGCTCGATAGGAGGAGAAAATCGGAGTAGGCTGATGGCCTTAGGGGAAGAAAGGGAAACCAAAAACAAAACTTTAAAGAAAGGAAAGGAAAAGAAGTAAACACCAAAAACAAGACCTACCTAGAAAACCACATGCACCATGAACTCAAATCTGCCAAAACACACTTTTACCCATTTGCTGGATCATCCAGAGGTAGAAGGTAGGAGGTGGAGTGGAAGGAATGAATGAATAAAAATGGGGTGAAAATCATATTAAATGGGGTGAAAATTGACCCCAACCACTCAGTGTGTGTGGTAATAAATGCCACATGTGAAAATTGAGGCAGTGCAGGGGCAACAAAATTTGCTTCCCTTGCACTAAAAAATTAAAGGGACATGCAGGGGTGGAAAATTTTGCTGCTCCTACATGTAAGGAAGAAAAATGCAGGGGTAGCAAAATTTTCCACTCCTACATGAAGAATAGAGAAGAATACACTAGTTTCAAAATTTGCCGCCCATTCATGAAAATTGAAGAAAAACACTAACTCTAAAAAAGTAAAATCTTGGTCCCCTAGTCGCATCAAGACTGTAACAACTTTCATGTTTTAGGGAAAATGTAACAAAAAGACATTACAAACTTTGAACGGTGTTAGTCGAGCAAGTATGAGAATGAGAAAAACCTGTCTTGAAAATGGACTTAGAGAGACAAAGGGCAAAATAGACGAGTTTCGTAGGGGGTTGTTTCCAAAAACGAGCTGAGCTGATTTTGTAAACATACAAATCTACCATAGTTTTTTTAACTACAAAATGGTTTCTAGTTCCCTACACCCTATGGAAACCCATATTACCACAGACCAATGTAATTAATAATTTAAACTCATAAGCATTTAAGAGTATATAAAAACATTCATTTCAACCAATAATCTAGGAAATCAAAAAAATTGTTTATCCCATAAACAAAAAAAAGTATAGTTTATCTATTTGGTTTATTTTGGGGTTTAATAAGCAACTCTTTCCTAAGCTATTATTCAAATTTTCTCATTTTCCAATTAATATGTCTTCTAAGAGTATTTAATAATACTAACCCCTTGTAATAATAAACATAGCTTGATTCTACATTCCACTTGATGTGTTACCATATTTAATGAGTCTAAAGTTCTTCTAGTTCATCTGTAAAAGAGATACTTATGGTTATTCTATTTAGTTCCTTCTCTAATTTCTACTATAATAGATGATTGTTTTAAAAACTTATTCTAAGATGTACCTAATTGGAAAAATCCGTTGCCTACATATGAGATATATCATCTTAATTTTAGATCAACTATATATCATGGTTAAATATGCTATGTCTATTTAAATAATATCATAAACTAATTTTATATACTCAAGAATAACATAATAGGAATTTAGAGTTTATATTTGTGCCTTCTTAACCAATTACTCCTATAAATAAATAATATATCATTATTTATTTTATGTTTACTAATATCCATTTTGATTTTCTAAGCACAAAGTTGTAATGGACTTATGATACCATTCCTTTACTAGAAAATACCTCTTAACAAAAAAAATATCTCCCACAACAATAATTGTTTTTATATTATTAAATTAATCTAAAATATATCCCCACAATCTAAAGTTAATAAATTTGATTACTCCTAAGAGAGTAGTTGAGTGGGTTGGAGTAAAATTTACCTTTGATAAATAAATTAGTTGGGCCTATGCCAAACAAAAATATTTTTTGACACTAAAATAAATCATGGTTTATTTTAATCATGGATTTAACACTTATTTATATATTCAAACCAGGGTATTTACTCAATACTAGCGATGCCAAGCTTTTAACTGCTAGATTCTAAGTTGGATTCCAAGCAAATGGGGTTGGGTTAAGTAAAGTATATTATAATAATGTGTGCTTTAACCAAAAATATTTATACCCAAATTTCATATTTTATGCCTATTAAATTTATATTGTGTTTTCAATACGGTCAATGCCTTAAATAGGATATATAGATTTATAAAAATTTGACTCATTTATAAATCATATACTGGTTCTAATAAGTTTGATGCCTTAAAAAGTTAAATACATAAATTATAATAAGATTGACACTTGGGCATGTTAGTAGATTTTAGTTTTTAATCATAAATATAGGTTGACACCATGCATACATTCTTCCCAATCTAGTGCCACTGCCATCTGACATATTGAAAATAATATACAAAACTATTCTCATTTTATAGATCAAATTGGTTCACTTGTACATATTTTGAGATGCCAAGTTTCAATTACAGTTTATAATTTAAATTCCATATACATGGAATGAGTCACTGTAGTGGCATCATGGGTATTTATGGATGAATAACCAATTTAAAAAGGATGGTTTAAACAATAGAAAGATCTATGCCCAACATCACTCTAATTCTTACCTAAAATAATACCTACGACTAGCTGAGTTTAAGAAGAATATAATTATATTGCAATTTCTTTCTATTTTTTGTTTAAAAAGATGTATGCATGGATTTAACTTTGATTCCATACTCTATGGTGACTAGTAGATACTTATGCACTGAAACAATTATTATGTTTATTTTTATACTAATTTTTTTTGTTATACTGGATGTACCTCTTAATTTATTTTATATGATAAACAACATGAAACCAGATGCAAGAGAACTTAAAACCCCAAATTTTTGATATAGCCACCTCTAAATGAAATACATAAATCAGAGGTAAAAGAAATAATTTTCTAATTAGAAATCGATCTAGAATTAAGGAAGAAACATAGTTTCTATTAGAGATTTATTATTTATTTCCCAATCAGGGTTACTATGGATTCAAACTACAAATATTAAGTATCAATCAGTTATTCAGTTGTGGGTTATAAGCTCAAAATATTCCCAATGAATAATTGCATAGAGATTTCTAAAAGGATTGGGAGTTACTAATTTAGAGGGTATTTCCTATAATTTTCTTGACCAAACCTGTTTATAACAATTTCTATGTTAATATCCATTTTCTAATAACATGATTCCACTCACACTGACAAATAATGAATTTTAATTACACCCCTTACCATTAAATTCACTAGTTGATTCTTTATGCCTCTTCTTTCCAAGCTTTGTTCCTCCTTATCTCCTTTCCAATGCTTAAGCTATATCAAATCCCTTTCATTCCATCTCTTAAATATAACAATATATGCTAATTTTCTCTTACAACCTTCTATTTTAGTTTTTTTCTTTTTATTTTTGTTAATTTTAGGCTCTTTTAATTCTTTTCTTCTTTTTCTAGATTTTAATTTATTTTTATATTTTTAATGTTTTTTCCTCTTTTTCTCTTTTTAATAAAAAAATAATTCCTTTTTATTTTAATATGAAATTCTATTTTCAAATTTATCCATTTTAGCATTAAATCATGTTTTGGCAATTTAACGTAAAAATAATAAATAATAACCCAAATTTAAATTTTACCTTAATAAAAAATTTCCACTAGAATAATAATGACATACTAGGCTAACCACATAAGGGATTTTTATTTCTATAGTTTTTCATACTCAAGCAATCATAGAAATAAGCAATTTAAACAATCATTTTTAAATGTATTCTAACATGACTAATTATCATGGTTTTTGCAAAGTTTTGCTAGCACTTTATCAACCAATGATATCTCCATCTACATCATCCTCTTTGATGATTCTCTCCTTCTAGTGTGCTCAAGGGAATAATTCACCTACATCCAAATCATAACACATAGGTAGTTAGGCTATATCACATGATAATCATAATTAACAATATGTAACTATAACAATTCATTAATATGCTTAAAAATAAAAAAATGTATACATAAATCAGCTCTTACTAAGAAAACATGAATTATCATCGAATTAAGAAACATACTAATATCTTTAAAAAGCATAATCTCAATCTTAATCAGAAAAATATAGTCAATATCATGTGTAACTACAATAACCATCTATAAATAGTCAAATAGTTAGCTTAGCAAGGAATCATGATGTAACTTATGTCAAAGGGGGAGAAAGATTAGAATGAAGGAGTTGTTAACTTTGAGAGAGATCATTATGAAAGGTGTTTTCCATAAATTACAAAGGGGGATATTTTTTTGATCATGGTCTTAATATGTATTGATTGTCATTTATGTCAAAGTGATCTTACTAGATAATGTATTAATGACAAAGTGATAGGTTCCAAGTGGATTTGAGAGTGCATATCATGTGTGTAGGTATTTAAGGTGATTAAACATGTTTTAGGGATAAAATTAGGTTTTATTAGTGATTTGGAAACATTTGAAAATGAAATTAATTCATTAGAGTAGTCTTGTGATGGTCTAGGTTATCCTAGTCAACTTGGTAGAACTTCCCAAGTAAGCAAATTGATGATGTTATAATTAGCACGTGTGAAGGTTTAAAAATAAAGTGGTCACATGGGTTTGTTCAAATTTTATCTTATATCATGTGGTTAAAATTTTAGGTCTTGATATGGTGTATATAAAATGTTATGGTGGTGTAAAGTTGGTCTCCCAAGTAGATTTCACTATTTTCCATAGCCAAATTTGCAATATCAAGTGACCATTGGAATTCAAATGTTTGAATTTACAAAAGACAACCACTAAGTAGTATTTTTTTTATAATTTTTTATAATGGATTAATTTTATCATGGTATTAAAAAAAGTTGTAGAAGACTTTTATAGATATCCAGGAAAATTGATTAGGAGGTCTAACTGGTTGTACAATTGCATTTATTGCATGTGAGAGTTGACTATTGTTGATAAATAAACCAGGGTATAAATATATGATTGTATAAGTAAAAATATTGATAAAACCTTATTTTTATAAAAATATAAAATGAAGTAGACTCCATCTAGATCATCCTCAAAATGATTTGGAGTTTTGACTATCTATATAGGTATAGTTATTGTAGGTCAAAGTTGACTTTTTGACTATAATTATTATAGGTCTATATAGGCTTCTTGTATTGGTATTTATGAGAAATTGGAAGCTTAATTAAGGTGTATTATGGATTTTATGAAGTTATTTTGAGCCTATTTTGTGAAGATAATGTTTTTGGGCTAATTAAACATAATAGGTCTTGAAGACCTAATGGAGGTTTCAAAATATGAATGAATGATTTGATGTTTTTAAGAATGGAGAAGGATAACAGAGGATGTAGATAAATTTATTGAAGTGTTTTGGGTCACTGGTACGGCCATCTAGGCCATAGTGGCTCAAAGTGTTCCATGAAGGTGAATTAGGTCTCCAAGGGACCTATTAAAGGCTTAAGGGCTAAAAGAGGTTTCATAAGGTGAGAGAGTGATTTAGAAGTATTTTATTACTTGTTAAACATAGATAAGAAATGGATTAAATTATTTTAAATTGTTTAAAATGGTTCCATATTTGGTTAAGGTCTGTTGGTATCTAAGTGTAACTTGTGGCCTAATGGAGGGCTAATTGTTTTTTCTTGATTAAGCCTAGTATGTTGTTTTAAGCCATTTGAAGCATGGATGACCTAATGAGTTGATGTATATTGTATGTAACATGTAAAAACACACACACATATATATATATATATATATATATATATATATATATATATATATATATATATATATATTTATAAAATAATTTAAATAGGTGTGTCCAACCAAGATTTATTGGATAAAGAATCATGTATATGTAAAAGGCTATTTTGGGCTCATTGTGCTAGTTAGACAATTGGAATGTGAAGTGAACGGTTTGAGATTTTGAAGAAGTGTTTGAGGGAACTAAAATAATTATAATAAAATTTTTAACATTTAAATAATATTTTATAGTGGTTCTAAAGGTAATCAATAAGTTTTTATATTGATTCAAGGCACAATTAGGCCTAGTTTGTCTAGATGACCTAGAGTGTAGAAATGCATTGACATATGTTAGAAGAGTAATTAGTAGGTTGTGTATTACTGATATCCATGATGTTTCAAGACTATATTTACATATAATAATATTATATTGTGAATTATGAATGTCATTAAGGTCATGAGAATGTGTATGAGGGTTAAGGAAGAGAAAGAGTTGTTGTATACCTATGTAAGAGATAAATTTGTGTTTGTATGAACTACCATCAATTTTATGAGGTAGAGAGTAATTTTTATAGGTGTTAGATAAAGATAATTTCATAATAAAGTGTTGAATACATCATATCAGAGGTGGAGATCATTTTGGATGTGTTTGAGTTGGTGTTTGATCACCTAAGGGGTTGTATCTTCTTTGTAGTTGGTTCTTGTTAAAGGTCTAGTGGGTGCTTGACCAAATTAAGGGGTGGATGCTCCTTGATCAGTTGGTTATGATATAAATTGAATAAATAAATTTATATGATAGTATTCCAGATCTTTTTTCAAGTGGTTTTTCTCCCCATGAGGGTTTCCCACATAATTCATGTGTTATGTGATTTAATATTGCATTATATTCTTTGTTCATTACAATGAATGGTTTATATGATTCATAAATGATTATTTTGAATGGTTAAGAGTTAAAAGAATTATAATTTTATTTTATTTGATTTCATCACTGATTCACCCCCCTCTCAGTTATCATGCTTGTAATAATATTTGTTTGTACCATCAATCTAAATAACCACAAGTAAAAAGACACATCATTTTATACATTTTAGGATGATAAATTCATATTAAAATTTACGTTAATTCAATATTATCTACCCACTTTTGATTATATAAATTGATTTAACATCATCTTAGATGTTTATCATGTAGAACAATGCAACAACCTTAGTGATATTTTCAAAATTCTTAAGTAATTTTTGTCTAGCATTGAAATAGGTCCTCCTAATAACCTCAATGAGGATCATGTTTCCCCTTATCCACTCATTGGCATCACCAATCCTTCCCCTCAACATTATTACATCACTATTATTTTCTTCCCCTTGATGATCACTTTATCATAACCCTCAATTAAGATCAATAGAATCACATACCATTTGAATCCTTCCATAGTGACACATTAAATATAAAATATATAGGGATCCAAAATAGTATCCACTTATAGTATCATAATAAATAAATTTGATTTAATCCAATATAAAATCAAAGGAAAAATAATTCAAATAATTGACAAAGTAAAAAAATGAATGTTCCCTAGTGAACACTTCCTTGAGGCACTAGTGGACAATCTAAGTAAAAACCATCATCAAAATAGAAAAAACATCATTTTTTGATGGAGAATTTTTTAGTAACTATTGTAAAATCCAAATTAATATCAAGAAAAAATAATGAATATTTTATTGGTGAAAACCTCTTCGAGGCATTACTAAATGAACAAGTTGGCTCTACATCATTTGATCAATATATCATCAAAAGTAATATTGAAATGAATGACAATCCTCAAAGTATTCATATATAATATTAGAAGATTCTTGAGATATTTTACCTCAAAATATCCAAAATTGTGTGGAATAAAGCATAATAAACAAAGGTATGTGTGAGTATTAATCCAAATTTCCATTAAATTCACTATTTAATCACAAATATGATAAGTATTATTAATTATTTATGATTAAGTGATCAAATTACCATTTTGTATTATAATTTGTATATTTATCATATTTTCATAATTCAACATTATATCAGAATATATTGTGAACCTAAATTATTTAATTAGCCTACTTTTTGAATAGTATTCTCCTTGATTGATTAGGATATTTTATCTACCCTTAATTACAAAAAAGGGTTGAATTATCTCATAAAAATTATTACAAATTTTCATTTATTAATATTATATAGATATAATTTCAAATATATTTTTTAAAGACTTTCACATAATTGATATTTTTATATATATAAGAAACATGGCTTGTCTACAAAAAATTCATAACATTGTAAATTGTTAAACCCTAAAATCACTTATTTAAATAAAAATATATTTTTTCTCCATTTTTCACCAATGTCACCCAAAAATATAAAACATATGGGGAGACAATAATTTATTTTATAATGGTGAAATGCCACATGTAACCACAACATGTGTTATCAATAAAGAAAGTCTTCTGCAAAGAAAGAGATAATATTTAGGGATGAGAATGATGAATGACATTGTTATACACCTTTTTTAATGTGATGGATGTGTGGGTAAATAAGTTAGTGTCCTTATCACAATGATTTCATGAGTGTGATGAATTATGCCATTTTTTTAATGGAGCAATCATGGAAGACTGATGGATAATTTGGTATAACCCTACTTTTGATAACCTTCAATTCATTAATGAAATGAGGAGAGTGTTAAAATATAATATTTATGAGATTATAAAATTAAATGGACATAACATATAAATTTTTAAAATATTTTTAGGATTGGTATACTACAAGTATTACTTATTTCATATACAAGTTTTAAATTCTAATTATACAAGCTTAAATATATGTTATAACAAAAAAAGACATGATTGTTTTGTTTTTGGACTTGTACTAGATAAATAATGAGTGGAAAATCATATGATAGAAAAATATTAAGTAAAAATGAAAAACAGAGAAGAAATAAAACATAAAAATAGAATGTAATTAATACATCTTCAGAATAAGGCATTAGTGGTTTCTTATTTTACTTGATCATTTACATATTTATTGTTCAATATTTTTTCATACTTAATATTCGTAGTTTATTTAATTTTTAAAGATTTATAATTAAATATTTCCCATAAATAGATATAATTTTGTAAACCATGTTACTCACAATTATCAGGTTGTTGATATTTAAAGCATGAAAGATCAAAAATAAAGATTGAAGATGGTAGCATAGTACTATTAAAATAAATGGGTGTTTATACCAAAGTAAGCACACATTAAATGCATATTGAGAATTAATCATAGGTGTTTTATTGTTTAATTTTACCATTTTCATCTTCATTGTTAAAGATTTGTGTGGAATTAATTCTCTTAGTTTATTACATTGCTCAAGCTTTCTCTAAGATTCTAACAATGTCAACAAGTATAATTATTTTTGAATTACATAAAAGTAAAAGCAAGTTGAAAGATTCCAAAGAATATCCATAATATCTACATAGTATGTAAGTATCCTCTATAATAATCTTAATCAATATCGTAAATATTCTAAATAACAACCCATATTAAAATCTTTAGATTTGAATATGGATTGAATGAAGTATAGTATTACTAGTTGATGTTCAATAATATGTCATTATGTTTTTCATTTTCAAAACCAAGATATGTGGGGATTTTTTATTAAATTAGATTTTAATATAATGTTGATATAACTAATATATAATCAATATTTTCCATTCCAATGTTTACAATTAATAAAATAAATCTACATGACATTTAGCTATAATATTTTGACCTCCAAAATTAATGTGTGTGCTTCTTATAATGTTGATTGGCTAACTTTGTGTCCACCTAACTGTTACATCTCAAATATAATTTTGTAGATATAGGTCAAGTACATGATATTGAAATGAGATGGATGGATCTATTCCCATTTCAATTGACTACTAAAAATTAAATACAATATTACTATGAAAGTGTTAAAATATTCATTTCTTATTTATGACTATATTTCTCTATTACATTAGGTGGGATACCACAAAGCATTATCAAATATATAGGATAAGTACATGAATAAGATATGAATATGGGTATGATTTTAGGATTCAACATTTTACCTTTATAACCTTATTATTTAATCATCATTAGTGTCAAATATCAGTCAAATATAAGGTTATCATACCCTAACCCAATCCTAATGAAGTTAGCTCTTGTCAAAACAAATTTTCTCAAGCTCCTCCACTTGAAACCTATCACATCTCATGAAATTTATCATATCACATTAATCCAAATTAAAACATTAAATTTAACTAAATAAATCCATCATCAAATAATCTAAAATCCAAATATGTTCCACTTCATCCAAAAATCCAACTTTCATCTCTCAATAATTTTCATTCATTCCTCTACAATTGTCAAGTAAGATCAATGAATAAAATAATCCATCTTTTCTCACATATTGATATATTGCCTCTAAAAATATTTGGATGTTTCCCTTTTTTAAAATCCATATTTTCCAACAAATATAACTTCATTTTTTTAGGTCCTATAAATGGGTTTTTGACTCCATGTAGATTTTGATACTACAAACATAAATTTCATCATAAGAAAGTGTCATCCAGTCTTTCGACATCAACATTAGTCTACTCTTAGCCTATATTCTATCCTATCCCAATAAAAATTTTCATCCACCAGTTAAAATCTTAATCATGGCATTCACCATCACACTAGAAAAAATAACCCTATCTTGGAAACCCTATCCCTTGAGGTGCATCAAATGCCACCATCTTATCATGTATTTCCATCATTAAACCAAAGATAATAATTATATTTAAAGTGAAGTGCTTCAAAATAAAAATAAATTAGTGAAAAGATATAATATAATCCTTTTAGTGAGTCCTTGGAATCTATAATTTATTAACTAGATTTGACCAATATGATCATCATCCACACACCAACTCTCTTAATCTGACCAAACTCAAGTTATATTTGTATAGATAAGGCTAATACTATAATTACCTTAGAATCTAAGGGCATTCTAATAATAGATTCCTAAATTTAAAAAATTATGTACAAGACCTTATCGATTGTAATGACATAAAATCATGAATTAATAAGATGAATCCATGCCTAAGAGTGAGTAGGATAGGATATTCAAATATTCATTTATAGATCATGATCAAGCTCTTTCATTTCTAAACCAAGTCAAAGATAATAAATCTATTTTTTATAAACCCATATTTGAAAATATTTAATTTTATGATTCTTCCTATGATCATTCAGATACCCTCCAATAACCCATATTCAATGAGTCTAGTCCAATCATAATTTATGATATTTGTTTGATGGGCCATATTCAAATAAACCATCATTGAATAATATTCCAATTTTAATTCATTATATCAAATCCATAATTTATAAATTATACTTTATCCTAAATCCTCCATCACTAAGTAAAGAGTGAATAATGTACATGTGGACAATGCTATCCAGCAGGTCTCTTTATTGTAAAAATCCAAAAATAATCTAGTAGTTGTTGATGGCGTAAAATTGTGCTATATCTTAGCCAATCAACAATGGGAAGTTTCAAGCTGTGGGATGATGCATCTTAAAACAACCTCCAGGTTTTAAAGAAGTTGGTCTCTTCTCTTTATAGGTGTTGGGGAAAAGGGATAGGAGATTAACAAAAATGCAAAATTCAAGAATTAAAACTTGTCTATGGTGATGCGCCTGAGCATAATCCTAATCCTAACCTAAGCACAGAGTGACTATTATAGGATTTTATTACATTTAAGAGTAGACAAGTGCATGATCAATGTAAAATATTAGAATAACAGAAATAGAAGGCTCACAATAGGGGAGTCTTTTGCTCAGATACAGGAATTGTCAACAAAGGCATAGTGTTCTATCTTCTTAGTAGAATCCTCCAATCACATAAGAGGCACATAAGTCACGTACAGTTATGTAGAACTTCAGACTCCAAAAAATGAGACAAAATCAAACAACATTTCCAATCACAACACTAGAAAATCTACATTATAGACTACTTTACAAATGGCACAGACAAAACCAACCAAGGCATGGAGCTCAAATTTCCTTAATTCATTCAGCCAAATAAAGGGCACAAAAACATGCATGATTATATCAACCTTACAACTCAAGAAAATTGAGACAAGAGAAAATGATATTACTGTTCACAAACCTCAGAAAGTCTAAAACTATGAGAATTCCCCCTTTTCTTTAAATTTTACAATCCTCCTTATATAGCCTTGGATGTCTATTTAGATCACTTCCTTTCCCATGCAATTTTCTCTATCCTTCACCTCCTTGGCCACTCAATTGTCTATTCTACCCCCGCTGTTAGGGGACAAATAGACAGTGCCTTCAATGCTGTGGGGGGCTCCAAAAATCTACCCGATGAACTATTTCATCTACTCAAATTAACTCCATCCAATTTTCCCTCCATTTAATTTTAACAGATAGATGGACACTCTTCTATTAGATACAAAAGAGGACACTTAGCTGATTCATGAAAATTCTCTTTATGGTCTAGGAGGTACTAGAGAATGACACTTGGTACCTTCCACCTGATTCATCGAAGACACGCGGCTCTCTCTGCTTCCCTTGGCTGTGTTGTAGATTTATTTGGGACATATATTAGACTTTTATGGCTGGTGACACTTGGCAGCTTCCACAGACCTTTGAAGTAACACCTAGGGCCCAACACCATTTTATATTTCTCAATAGAGCTTGACAATGATTCTCTTAGGTGTTGACACATGGAGGCTTTCGCAGCTTCGAGGAAGATAAGTGGCATCTTCCACTTCTTTGTCTAGGAGTATGTGGTGCCTTCCACTTTCTTTGGGGATGGAATGGAGAGGGACCCAGAAGGTGACACTTGGCAGCCTCCACTACACTTCAATACTTAGCAAAATGAATGATGGTGTTATGCGTTAAAGGGAAAGCATTGGACCCAAGCATTGGAACCAAGCATTGAAACAAAGGATCTTGGTAGTTGACACATGGTGGCTTCCACTGCTTCTTTAAAAGGTAATTCAGGACCTCCACAACTACCACCTGACACTTTTTGATCTCTCTGTCACTTAGCTTGTTGAAAGTCTTTGAATGAAATGTAGATGCTGATATGAGACACAGATGCTGACACATGGTGCGTTCTGCTTAACTATTGTTGGGTATGTGGCATGGTCCATGATTCTCAAAAGTCACAAAAAGGGGACTCAGGGGATGCCAGCTATTGGCTTTATCTCCCAAAAAGTGACACTTGGTAGCATCCACTTAAATTTGAACTCAGGTACAAATGAGATGAAGGAAACAAGAAGGGGAAAAAGACCTGTGCTTAGAGGGTGACACTTGGCAGCTTTCACTACATCCCAACACTTAGGCAAAATGAACCAACCCTCTACTTTAGAATTCTGTGGCTTTGCTCAAAGTGCATAGGAACCAAAATTGCAGTGCTCGAATCAAAAATAGTTGAATAGGGTGTAGAGTAAGAAATTACTCTACAGTTATTGGTGACCACTAGGACTTTTGAGCCTGCTCAAAAAGAACTTGACTCCTACTATGTGGCCATGTGCTCAAAGAACACTTATTTAAAAGAAAAAAAATGGGAAAACTGAGCAACAATATTGAAAGCAAACTACTATATACAACTAACCAGGTATATTTGCCTCCTTCCGAGATCAAAAGGAACATTTTTGAATTCTCCTTTATGGCAAGAAGACTTATGGTGCTAGACAAATAGCTAAATGGGAAGGAGATTTTGTGACCTGTTCCTCTTGCCTATCACCTTGCTTGGCTTGTATCTGAGTGGATTAGAATCAAACATGCTTCTGATATATACATGCTCTACTTGTCCTTAGAAGCTTGTTGAATGTTGGTCCCTTAGATTGGTGCTCTATGTTATCAACAAATCATCAGCTATTGGTTCTTCACCATTATCCCTTTGAAATCCATCACCTTTTGGCTCATCTTCTTTAGATTCTAGATTTATCTCATCATCATGCTCTTTGATGACTTCATCCTCTTGCAAGGATGAATTAAAAAGCTAGCATCTCTTCTGCATACTCATTTGAATCTCAGGGCTTTCTTATTCATCTAAAACCAGCTCAGTTCCTCCTGCCTCAATGACTTGGTTGAGGGAGTCTCTATGTTCCTCCATATCCTCTTGCAAAGTGAGGAAAAAATCAGAAATGATCTCCTCCTCATCAGAAGTTAAGGAAAAAGCTTGCGGCTTATCCTCTTACTCATTAAAATGGGAATCTATGGTGATCTCCTCCTCTTCTTTACTGATGTAATCCTCTTCATTTGCCATGAATTGAGCATATTATTCTACATACTCAATTACCTCCTTCAAAATATATTTTTCTTCAAAAGGGGATGAAGAAGAAGGCTGTGATGGAAAACAAGAAGCTTCTTGAGTAGGGGCAGAAGGGACTTGAGGGGAAAGTGAGAGTTTGGGATCCTCTTCCCTTACTGCTATTATAGGTTCTGCATTATTGGGGAAGTGATCTTGATGGGTTTGACCCTGCTCATGAATAGGGGTGGCGTATGTCTAATATGGGATTTGTGGTGGTGGATATGAAGTTTGGTAGACTTGGTAAGGCTGGTTCTCATGAACACTTAGCCTCTCTTCTAGGAATGCAATCAATCCACACACTTCTAACATGTCATATGTAAGTTCTTGCCAATTTGCCCTTTCAATGGGATCCCACTCACTTCTAATCAGATCTATTGCTTCCCTTACTTGATAGATGATATGACAAGGAATCTCTTGGCCATATCTCGTTCTACTGTCAAGCTCTAACACATATTTTTTAAATCCTAGCAATGCTTTCTTGAAGGTAAAAATGAGATTAGGCTGGGCATAAAATTGGTATAGCTCATGGCCATGTGCATCTCCATTACTTGACATAATTCCAAGAGAAGTTTGTTCTTGATCAAATATATAAGGAGAATAAGACTCATAGCTATGAGTTACAGAGTTATACGTACCAAAGGGATTTCTTGATGATACTACTTGATTGGCTGATGACTTAGAGTCATTGTTCGTATCGATAAAAACCTCCAAAGGCAGATTGGCTGAAGAATACACCAAAATTCTTCAACTCTTTGAAAGATTGGTCCCACTAGGTGTGCCAAAAACTGTTGATGGCATAAAATTGTGCTAGATCCTAGCCAATCAACAATGGGAAGTTTCAAGCTATGGGACGATGTAGCTTGAAACAACCTCCAGGTTTTAAAGAAGCTGGTCTCTTCTATTTATAAGTGTTGGGGAAAAGGGATAGGAGATTAATAGAAACACAAAATGCAAGAATTAAAACCTATCTATGGTGATGCGCCTGAGCATAATCCTAATCCTAACCTAAGCACAGAGTGACTATTATAGGATTCTATTACATTTAAGAGCAAAAAAGTACATGATCAATGTAAAAGATTGGAATAATAGAAACAAAAGGCTCACAATAGGGGAGTCTTTTGCTCAGATACAGGAATTGTCAACAAAGGCATAGTGTTTTATCTTTTTAGTAGAATCCTCCAATCACATAAGAGGCACATAACTCACACATAGTTATGTAGAACTTCAGACTCCAAAAAATGAGACAAAATCAAATAACATTTCCAATCACAACACTAGAAAATCTACAGTATAGACTACTTTTCAAATGGCATAGACAACACCAACCAAGGCATGGAGCTCAAATTTCCTTAATTCATTCAACCACATAAAGGGCACAGAAACATGCACGATTATATCAACCTTACAACTCAAGAAAATTGAGACAAGAGCAAATGATATTACTGGTCACAAACCTTAGAAAGTTTAAAACTATGAGAATTCCCCCTTTTCTTTAGATTTTACAATCCTCCTTATATAGCCTTAGATGTCTCTTTAGATCACTTCCTTTCCCATGCAATTTCCTCTATCCTTCACCTCCTTGGCCACTCAACTATCTATTCTACCCCTGCTATTAGGGGTTAAATAGATGGTGCCTTTAATTCTATGGGGGGCTCCAAAAATCTACCCGATGAACTATTTCATCTACTTGAATTAACTCCATTTGATTTTCCCTCCATTTCATTTTAACAGATAGATGGACACTCTATTCTATTAGATACAGAAGATGACACTTAGCCGATTCATGAAAATTCTCTTTATGGTCTAGGAGGTACCAGAGAATGACACTTGGCACCTTCTACCTAATTCATCGAAGACACGCAGCTCTCTCCACTTCCCTTAGCTGTGCTGTAGATTTATTTGGGACACATATTAGACTTTTACAGCTGGTGACACTTGGCAACTTCTATAGACCTTTGAAGTAACACCCAGGGACCAACACCATTTTATATTTGTCAATGGAGCTTGACGATGATTCTCTCAGGTGTTGACACGTGGAGGATTCCATGGCTTCAAGGAAGATAAGTGGCATCTTCCACTTCTTTGTCTAGGAGTATGTGGTACCTTCCACTTTCTTTGGGCATGGAATGGAGAGGGACCTAGAAGGTGACACTTGGAATCCTCCACTGCACTTCGATACTCAGCAAAATGAATGATGCCTTTATGCATTGAAGGGAAAGCATTGGACCCAGGCATTAAAACAAAATCTCTTGGTAGTCGACACGTGGTGGCTTCTGTTGCTTCTTCAAAAGGTAATTCAAGGCCTTCACAACTGCCACCTGGCACTTTTCGCTCTCTCTATTGCTTAACTTATTGAAAGTCTTTAAATGAAATGTGGATGCCGATATGAGATGCAGATGCTAACACGTGGTGCGTTCCACTTAACTATTTTTGCATATGTGGCACGGTCTGCAATTCTTGAAAGTCAATAAAAGGGGACTCAGGGGATGCTAGCTGTTAGATTTGTCTCTCAGAAAGTAACACTTGGAAGCATCTACTTAAACTTAAACTCAGGAACAAATGAGATGAAGGAAACAAGAAGGGGAAAAAACCCTGTGCTCAGAGGGTGACACTTGGTAGATTCTGCTACATCCCAACACTTAGGCAAAATGAACTGGCCCTTTGCTTTAAAATTCTTTGGCTTTGCTCAAAGTGTGCAGGAACCAAAATTGCAGTGCTCGAATCAAAAATAATTGAATACAGTGTAGAGTAAGAAATTACTTTACAGTAGTGAAAGCACAACATCAACATGATCCATGACAACATCAAAATCAATGTCAAATTTATCATCAACATCATTCGTGTCATGTTAAATATCAACATAAAGGTTCATCCATAGTATTTATAGGGATTTATCTAACACCAACCTCTTGATGGACATCTTTGTCTATACCATCAAACCAGATAACCACAAGTAAAAAGACACAACATTTTATCCCTTTTAGAAAGATAAATTCATATTAGAATTTATGGGGTTTCAATATGATTTTCCCACTTCTAATTATAAAAATGGTTTTGACATCATCTTAGACATTTATCATATAGATCAATGTAACAACTTCAATGATCCTTTTGGGATTCTTGAGGAATTTTTATCTAGAAACAAAATAGCTCCTCCTCATAACATCTATAAGGATCATGTTTCCCCTTATCCACTTATTGACATCATCAGTCCTTCCCTTTATCCTTATTACATCAATGATCCTTTTCTTCCCCTTGATGATCACTTTATAATAACCCTCAATTAAGATCGATAGAATCACATACCATTTAACTCCTATAACAACACATCAATTATAGAATATATAGGGATCCAAAGTAGTATCTATATAGAGTATCATAATAAATAAATTTGATCTTATCCAATATAATATCAAAGGAAATATAATTGAAATAATCAACCAAGTAAAAAATTAATGTTCCCTAGTGAATACTTCTTTGAGCCACTAGTGGACAATCCAAGTAAACATCATCATCAGAATAAAAAAACCTGATTTTTTAATGGAAACATTTTTAAGTCACTATTGGACAATCCAAATTAATATCAAGAAAAAAATAATGAAGATTTTGTTGGTGAAAACCTCTTTGAGGTACTAATAGATGAATAAGTTGGTTGTATGTCACTTGATAAATATATCATCGAAAGTAATATTGAAATGACTGACAATAATCAATGTATTCATATCAAATATTAAAAGAGTCTTGAGATATTTGACCCAAAAATATCCAAAATTATGTGGAATAAAGTATAATAAATAGAGGTTTGTCTGATTATTAATCCAAATTTCCATTAAATTCACTACTTAATCAAAAATATGCTAAGTATTATTAATTATTTGTGATTAAGTGATCCAATTACCATTTGGCATTATAATTTGTGTATTTATCATATTTTCATAATTCAATACTATATCAGAATATATTGTGAATCTAAATTATTTAATTATCCTAATTTTAGAAAAATATTCTCCTTAGTTGATTAGGATATTATATCTACCTTAATTACAAAAAAGGGATGAATTATGTAATAAAAATTATCAAAAACTTTCATTTTTTTCATGTTATACAGATATAATTTCAAAAGAAACATGGATTCTCTAGAAAAAATTAATAACACTATAAATTTTTAAACCCTAAAATCACTTATTTAAATTAAAAATATTTTTCTCCATTTTTCACCAATGTCACACAAAAATATAAAAAATAAAGGGAGACGATCATTTAGTTTCTAATGGTGAAATGCCACACATAACCATAGCATGTGTTATCAAAAAAGAAAGTCTAATACAAATAACAAGATAATATTTAGGGATGCATATGATGAATGACATTGTTATACACCTTTTTTAATGTGATGGATGAGTGGGTCAATAATTTATTATCCTTATCACAATGATTTTATGAGTGTGATGAATTATGCCATTTTTTTAATGGAGTAATCATGGAATAGTGATGGATAATTTGGTAGAACCCTACTTTTGATAACCTTAAATTCATTAATGAAATGAGAAGAGTGTTAAAATATAATATTTATAAGATTATACAATTAAATGGACCTAAAATTAACATTTTTAATATATTTTTATGATTTGTATACTACAACTATCACTTATTTCATCTACAAGTTTTAAATTCTGTTAGGAATAGATTTTACATTGAAGGATTTACCATGAGGTAAATAGTTAGTTTGGTTATTTACCATAAATTAATTAATAATCATGATTTAGTAAACTAGTAATTAATATATTATTCTTATAATAATGACATATTTTTTATACTTGTAAGTCTAATAACATGTATATGGTTATTAGCCCTTCCTATCATTTAGGAAGTTATTTTGCCTATGTTGTTGGATATCTAATAGCCATTGTATTAAAAAATTATTAGTGTGTGAGAATTAATGAATATAGTGAATAATAATGTGTGTTAAAATACCTCTCTAAATTTTCATGAGTTAAATCTATGCTTTGACTTTTTCATTGCTTATCAGTGGTATCAAAGCAGAAGATTCTAATAGTTTAATGAGTGAGTGGGAGTAGACATGGGTTAGTTGTTATCACCATCAGGTTACAAAAAGTAATTTGCCTGGTGTATTGAATAAGTTTGATAGAACCATGACCTGATTATGCCACATGAGATTTATTTTCCATATACATTGATAGTCAATAGATTTATTTTTGATTTATAGTCTCATTATATAATTCTTCTGCTATCATTATTTTGTTCAAAATATCTTTATGATATATGATTTAGTTTGTGTTTCAAACTCATCTCAATGACATCACTTGATAATTTTGATCTCATAACATTGTTATTTATTTTGAGTCATCAAATTTGTAATTAAATCCTTTTATAAATACATAGTTCTTGTATCACCTTAGTTAATTGTCAAGGTATTTCATATGACATGCAGATATGTGATTTATAGATATTAAAGATTCATGCACTGTAGTATCCTACCTATCTAACACAAATTAGTGATTTATAAATATCCTAGAGCAATTTAATGAGCTAGTGTGTGAATTGAGAAGAATATTATGGTGTTGATACATAAGTTATGTATTGCATGGATTTAAATCAAGCATGTTATTATTAAGCCCATGTCAATGTGTTGTTCCACACACCCATCATCTATGCAAATTTTATGCCACTTTGATTCCCACCAACTTTTATGTTTGGTGTATCACCTAGTGTATTGGATCGACTTTAGTTGTACCGCTCTTTGTCCAACTACGTGATGAAGACACCAAAGCTTGGATATATTTCATAAATGTTTAGGTATGCGTCTAAGTCTATATATTAAGGTTTAAATCTTGTTAAGTCATTCTTTTAGGAGAGTTTCATTTTTTACATTAGTAGTTAGTCTTTTGATTTATTTTTAATTGATAGTCATTATGGTCAAAGTTATTTTCAAAGGTTTTTTTTAGTCTATTGTTTTAAGGGTCAAGTCATAAATTCCTTATGTTAATTTCATGCTTAGAGTAGTTTAAAAGTAATTACCATTTATTACTTTTTAAATGTTATGTTTGTTTTTAAAAAATCAAGTGTCATTTTATTGAGTTTTGTCATCTAGGTGAATATTAGGGTCTTATTTAGGTGAATTAGATTGATTGAGTCATTTTTTGTGAAGTGTTTTATAATATTGTATTAATGTCAAAAATGAGTTGGTCATTAAAATTCAAAACTTTTATTGTATGGATGCATTATCACATGTATGCGATGTCTGAGTTACTACTGAGCTTTAACTCTTCATCAGCTAAATAAGTAGTCATTTACTAGAGGTTGGAAGCTACATGGAGGATGGAGGTTATTCAGTGACATCTCATCAGTCACCAATGATGGGGCTGCTTCATGTTTTGGTGACATGTGTGAATGTTTTTGCACCATGTAAAAACTATGGGGGGGAATGTTAGGAATAACTTTTACATTGAAGGATTTACCTTGAGGTAAATAGTTAGTTTGGGTATTTACCATAATGTAATTACTACTTATAATTTAGTAAATTAGTAATTAATATATTATTTTTTTAACAATAATATGTTTATTATACCTGTAAGTCTAATAATGGGTATATGGTTATTAGTCCTTCCTATTATTTAGGAAGTTGTTTTGCCTATGTTGTTGGCTATATAATAGCCATTGTATTACAAAATTATTAGTGTGTGAGAATTAATGAATATAGTGTAGAATATTGTGTATTAAAATAACTCTCTAATTTTTCATGAGTTAAATATGTGATTCAGCTCTTTCAATACTTATCAAATTTTGATTGTACAAGCTTAAATGTATGTTATGACAAAAAAGACATGATTGTTCTGTTTTTGAACTTGCACCAAGTAAATAATGAGTGGGAAAACATATGAAACAATAATATGAATCAAAAGTGAATAACACACAAGAGATAAAAGATAAAATTATAAATCAATTAATGCATCTTGGGAATTGGGCATTGGTGGTTTCTTATTTTAATTGACATTTACATAGTCATTGTTCAATATTTTTGCATAAGTAATAGTTGTAGTTTATTTAATTTTTAAATATTTTTATTTATATATTTCCCAAAAATAGATATAATTTTGTAAACCATGTTACTCAAAATTATTTTTTTGTTGATATTCGAAGCATAGAAGATCAAAAATGAAGATTGAGGATGGTAGCACAAAACTATTAAACTAAATGAAGGTTTCTAACTAGGTAAGCACAAAGTTAATGCATATTAAGAATTAGGAATAGGTTTCTTATTTCATTTTACCATTTACATCTTCATTTTTCATGCTTTTTTTGAAATTAATACTCTTAGTTTAATTCATTTATCAAGCTTTTTCTAAGAGTTTTAAAATGTCAATGAATATAATTATTTTTACATTGCATAGAAGCTAAAGCAAGTTAAAAGATTCCATGGCATATTCATAATATCTACATAGTATGTAAGTAGCCTCTCTAGTAATCTTTATCAATATCATAAATATTCTAAATAACAATCCATATTAAAATCTCTAAATTTGAATATGGATTCAATGAAATATAGTATGATTAGTTGATGTTCAACAATATGTTGTTATTTTTTTCATTTTCAAAACCAATAAATGTGGGGATTTTTGTTAAATTAGATTTTAATATAATATTGATGTAATTAAGATATAATCAATATTTTCCTTCCAATATTTACAATTAATAACATAAATATACATGACATTTAGTAATAATATTTTGACCTCAAAACTTAATGTGTGTGCTTCTTATAATGTTGATTGGCTAATTTGGTCTCCACCTAACTGTTACATCTCAAATATAATTTTTTGGACATAGCTCAAGTACATGATATAGATATGAATATGGATGGATGGATCTATTACCCATTCAATTCACTATTAAAAATAAATAAAATATTACTATCAAAGTGTTACAATATTCATTTCTTATTTGTGACTATATTTCTCTATTATATTAGGTGGGTTGCCAAAAAGCATTGATGAACATATAGCTCAAGTACTTGATTGAGATATTAATATGGGTATGATTTTAGGATTGAAAAGTTTAAATTTATAAAATTATTATTGCATCATCATCAAAGTCAAATATTAGTCAAATTTAAGGTTATTATAACCCAACCCAATCCTAATCAAATTGGCTCTTGTCCAAACAAATTTTATCAAGCTTATCCACTTGAAACCTATCACATCTCATGAAATGTCTCATATCACATTAATCCAAATTCAAACATTAAATTGAACTAAATAAATCCTTCATCAGTTAGTCCAAAATGCAAATATTTTCCACTTCATCCAAACATCCCACTTTAATATCTCAATAATTTTCATTCAATCCTTAGCCTTGTCAGTTAGGATTGATGAATAAAATAATCCATCTTTTCTCACATATTGATATATGGCCTCCTAAAATATTTGGATGTTTGATTTTTTTTTAAATACATTTTTTCCAATAAATATACCTTCCTTTTTTGCCTCCTAGAAATGAGTCTATGACTCCATATATACTTTGATCCAATAAACATAAATTTCATCATAATAAAGTGTCATCTAGTCTCTCCACATCAACATTGGTCTACTCCTATCCTCTACGATATCCTATCCCAATAAAAATTTGCATCCACCAGTTAAAATATTAATCATGGCATTCACCATCACACTATTAAAAACAACCCTATCTTAGAAACCCTATCCCCTGAGGTGCATCAAATACCACCATCTTATCATGTATTGCCATCACTACACCAAGGATAATAATGCTATTCAAAATTAAGTAATTAAAAATCAAAATAAAATAGTGAAATGAGAAAATATAATCCTATTAATGAATACTTGTAAGCCATATTTTATCAACTATATTTAACCAATATGATCATCATCCACACACCAGGTCTCTTAATCTAAGGGCATTCCAAGTTATCTTGGTATAGATAAGTCCAATACTATCATTACCCTAGAATCTAAGGGCATTCCAATAATAGATGCATAAATTTAAAAAAATATTTAAAAGACCTTATCAATTATAATGACATTAAAATCATGAATTAATCAGATGAATCTATGCCTGAGAGTGAGTAGGATAAGATATTCTAAGATTCCTTTCTAGATCATGATCAAGATCTTCCATTTCCAAAACAAGTCAAAAATAATGAATCCATTTTTTATAAACCCATATTTTAAAATCTTTAATTTGATGATCCTTCCTATGATCATTCACATACCCTCCAAGAACCCATATTCGATAAGCCTAGTCCAATCATCTTTTATTAGTCTCCCTTTGATGGGCCATCTTTAAAGAAACCATTATTTACCAATCATCTAAATTTAATCCATCACATCAAATCCATCATTTATAAAATATACTTTGACCTAAATCTTACATCACCAAGTTAAGAGTTACTAATTTACTTGTTGATAATGTTATCTAATAGGCCCTCTTTATCTCCAAAATCTAAAAATAATATGTTAGTGGTAGCACAACATCAACATGGACCATGAAGACATCAAAATCAATGCCAAACATATCATCAACATCATCCATGTCATGATTAATATGAACATAAATATTCATCCATATTATTTATAAGGATTTTTCTACCACCAACCTCTTCATGGGCATTTTTGGCTATACCATCAATCCAGATAGCCAAAGGTAAAAGGACACTTCATTTTATCCAAAAATTAATATTAGAATTGATGATTTTTCAATATGATTTACCCACTTCTGATTATAAAAATGGATTTAACATCATCTTATATTCTTATCTTATAGATCAATGTAACAACCTTGGGGATCATTTCAAGATTCTTGAGGAATTTTTGTCTAGCATCTAAATAGGTCCTCCTAATAACATCCATGAGGATCATGTTTCCCATTATCTACTCATTTCCATCACCAATCCTTCCCCTCATTCCCATTACATCACTGATCCTTTTCTTCCCCTTGATGATCACTTTATCGTAACCCTTAATTAAGATCAACATAATCATAAACTATTTAAATCCTTACTTAATAACACATTAATTATAGAATTTATAGGGATCCAAAATAGTATCCAATTAGAGTATCATAATAAATAAATTTTATTTGATCTAATATAAAATAAAAGTAAAAATAATTCAAATAATTGAGCAAGTAAAAAGTGAATGTTCCCTAGTGAACACTTCCTTGAGGAACTAGTGGACAATCCAAGTAAAAATTATCATCAAAATTTAAAAATATCATTATTAATGGAAAAAAATTTAAGTCACTATTGTACAATCCAAGTTAATATAAAGAATAAAATAATGAATATTTTTTTGGTGAAAACCTCCTCAAGGCACTAATAGACAAAAAAGTTGGTTGTATGTCATTTGATCAATATATCATCAAAAGTAATATTAAAATGACTGACAATACTCAGAGTATTCATATCAAATATTAGAAGAGTTTTGAGATATTTTACCACAAAATATCCAAAATTGTGTGGAATAAATCATAGTAAACAAAGGTTTGCGTGATTATTAATCCAAATTTCCATTAAATCCACTACTTAATCACACATATATAAGTATTATTAGTTATTTATGAGTAAGTGATCAACTTACCATTTGGATTTTTAATTTGTATATTTATCATATTTTCATAATTCAACACTATATTAGAATATATTGTTAATCTAAATTATTTAAATAGCCTACTTTTAGAATAGTATTATCCCTAATTGATTAGGATATTATATCTACCCTTAATTACAAAAAAGGGTTAAATTATGTCATAAAAATTATTAAAAACTTTAATTTATTCATATTATACAAATATAATTTCAAATAAATTAAAAAAGACTTTCAAATAATTGATATTCTTGTATATATAATAAATATGGCATGTCTAGAAAAAAATCATAACATTGTAAATTTTTAAGCCCTAAAATAACTTATGTAAATTTTTAAGCCCTACTTTTGATAACCTTAAATTCATTAATGTAATGAGGAGAGTGTTAAAATATAATATTTATGAGATTATACAATTAAATGGACCCATAATTGACATTTTCAAATTATTTTTAGGATCAATAGAATACAACGATAACTTATTTCATCTACAAGTTTTAAATTCAGATATATACAAGCTTAAATGTATGTTATCAAAAAAAAGACATGATTTTTTTTGTTTTTGAACTTGCACCAGGTAAATAATGAGTGGTAAAACATATTAAAAAAATATATGAAGAAAAAATTAGAAACATAGAAGGGATAAAACATAAAAATAGAATTCAATTAATTCATCTTGGGAATTAGGCATTGGTGGTTTCTTGTTTCACTTGACCATTTACATAATCATTATTCAATATTTTTGCGTAAGTAATATTCTTAGTTTGTTTAATTTTTAAATATTTATGTTTATATATTTCCCATAAATAGATATAATTTTGTAAACCATGTTACTCAAAATTATTAGTTTATTGATATTTTAAGCATGGAAAGTTGAAAATGAAGATTGAGGATGGTAGCACAAAACTAATAAACTAAATGAATGTTTCTAGCTAAGTAAGCACATAGTTAATGCATATTGAGAATTAGGAATACGTGGTTTTTTGTTTCATTTTACCATTTTCATCTTCATTTTTCAATCTTTGTGTGGAAGTAATACTCTTAGTTTATTTCATTACTCAATCTTTCTCCTAGAGTTTAACAATGTCAATGAATATAATTATTCTTGCATTACATAGAATCTAAAGCAAGTTGAAAGATTCAATGGTATATCCATAATATCTACATAGTATGTAAGCATCCTCTGTAATAATTTTTATCAATATCGTAAATATTCTAAATAACAACCCATATTAAAAAATCTAAATTTGAATATGGATTCATTGAAATATAGTATTATTAGTTGATGTTAAACAATATGTTGTTATGTTTTTCATTTTTAAAACCAAAATATGTGGGGATATTTATTAAATTATATTTTAATATTATGTTGATGTAATTAAGATATAATCAATATTTTCCCTTCCAATATTTATAATCAATAACATAAATATACATGACATTTAGCTATAACATTTTGACCTTCAAACTTAATGTGTGTACTTCTTCTAATGTTGAATGGCTAACTTGGTGTCTACCTAACTATTACATCTCAAATACAATTTTTTGGATATAGCTCAAATACTTGATATTGATATGAATATGGATAGATGGATCTATTCCCCATTCAATTCACTACTATAAATAAATAAAATATTACTATCAAATTTTTATAATATTCATATCATATTTGTGATTATATTTCTCTGTTATATTAGATGGGATGCCATAAATCACTATCAAAGATATAACTCAATTACATGATTGAGATATGGATATGGGTATGATTTTAGGATTCAATAGTTTAATTTTTAACCTTATTATTGAATTATCATCAAAGTCAAATATAAGGTTATCATACCCTAACCCAATCCTAAACAATTTGGCTCTTGTCCAAAAAAAATTTCTCAAGCTCCTCCACTTAAAACCTATCACATCTCATGAAATGTCTCATATCACATTAAACTAGATTCAAACATGAAATAAAAATTAAGAAATCCTTCATCAAATAGTTCAAAATCCAAATATATTCCACTTCATCGAAACATCCCACTTTCATCTCTCAATAGTTGTCAATTAGGATCTATGAATAAAATCCTCCATCTTTTCTCACATATTGATATATGGCCTCTAAAAATATTAGGATGTTGAATTTTTTTAAAATCCATATTTTTTAACAAATATTCCTTCCTTTTGTGGATCTTATAAATGGGTCTATGACTCCAAATAGACTTTGATCCCATAAACATAAATTTTAGCATAAGTGTCATCTAGTCTCTCCACATCAACATCAGTCTATTCCTATCCTCTATGCTATCCTATCCCAATCAAAATTTTCCACCAATTAAAATATTAATCATGGCATTCACCATCACACTAGAAAAATGAACCCTATCTTGGAAACCCTATCCCCTAAGTCACATCAAATGCCACCATCCTATCATGTATTTCCATTAGTACACCAAAGATAATACTTATATTAAATGTTAAGTGCTTAAAAATCAAAATAAAGTAGTGAAAAGAGATAATATAATCATCTAAGTGAATCCTTGGAAGCCATATTTTACTAACTAGATTTGACCAATATGATCATCATCCACACACGAAGTCTCTGAATCTGACCAAACTCAATTTATCTTGTTATAGATGAGGCCAATACTATCATTACCCTAGAATCTAAGGGAATTCCAATAATAGATGCATAAATTTTTTAAAAATAAATACAAGACCTTATCGACTATAATGACATTAAAATCATGAATTAATTATATGAATCCATGCTTGAGAATGAGTAGGATAGGATATGTGAAGATTCCTTTATATATCACAATCAATCTCTTCCATTTCTAAACCAAGCCCAAGATAATGAATCCATTTTTTATAAACCCATATTTGAAAATATTCAATTTTATGATCCTTCTTATGATAATTCACATACACTCTAAGAACCCATATTTGATGAGTCTAGTACAATCATATTTTATGAGTCTCCCTTTGATGGGTCATCTTAAAAAAAAACCATCATTGATGAATCATCCACATTTAATCCATCACATCAAATCTATAATTTATAAATTACACTTTGTCCTAAATCCTCCATCACCAAGTGAAGAGTGAATAATCTACTTGTGGACAATGCTATCCAATAGGCCCTCTTTATCACCAAAATCTAAAAAATAATATACTAATGGTAGCATAACATCAACATGATCCATGAAAAAATAAAAATCAATATCAAATTTATCATCAACATCATTCATGTCATGATCAATATCAAAATAAAGGTTCATCCGTAGTTACAAAGATTTGTCTACCACCAAAATCTTCATGAACATCTTTGTTTGTACCCTCAATCTAGATAACCACAAGCAAAAATATACAAAATTTTATCCCTTTTAGGATGATAAATTCATATTAGAATTTATGGGTGTTCGATATGATTTTCCCACTTACAATTATAAAAATGGTTTTGGCATTATCTTAGATATTTATCCTATAGATCAATGTAACAAATTCAATGATCATTTTGGGATTCTTGAGGAATTTTTATCTAGCATCAAAATAGATCCTCCTCATAACCTCTATAAGGATCACGTTTCCCCTTATCCACTTATTAGCATTGTCAGTTCTTCCCCTTAGCCCTATTACATCATTGATCCTTTTCTTCCCCTTGATGTTCACTTTATCATAACCCTCAATTAAGATTGATAGAATCACATACCATCTAACTCCTTCCATAATAACACATCAATTATATAATATATAGGGATCCATAATAGTATCCAATTAGAGTATCATAATAAATAAATTTGTTTTGATCCAATATAAAATCAATGGAAAAATAATTCAAATAATTGACCAAGTAAGAAGTGAATGTTCCCTAGTGAACACTTCCTTGAGGCACTAGTGGATAATCCAAGTAAAAATCATCATCAAAATAAAAAAATGTCATTTTTGATGGAAATTTTTTTAAGTCACTAATGGATAATCCTAATTAATATCAATAAAAAATAATGAAGATATTGTTGGTGAAAATGTCTTCGAGGCACTAATAGACAAACAAGTCAGTTGTATGTCATTTGATCAATATATTATTAAAATTAATATTGAAATGACCAAAATTCTCAAAGTATTCATATGAAATATTATAAGAGTATCGAGATATTTGACCCTAAAATATCCAAAATTGTGTGGAATAAAGCATAATAAACAAAGGTTTGTGTGATTATTATTCCAAATTTCCATTAAATTCACTAATTAATCACAAATATGATAGGTATTATTATTATTTATGATTAATTTATAAAATTAAAATGTGGCATTAAAATTTGTATATTTATCATATTTTCATAATTCAACACTATATCAAAATATATCATGAATCTAAATTATTTAACTATCCTACTTTTATAATAGTATTCTCCTTAATTGATTAGGATATTATATCTACCATTAATTCCAAAAAGGTTCAAATTATGTCATAAAAATTATTAAAATTTTTCATTTACTCATATTATACAAATATAATTTCAAATAAATTAAGATATACATTCAAAGAATTGATATTCTCGTATCTATAAGAAACATGGCTTCTCTAGAAAAAATTCATAACATTGTAAATTATTAAACCCTAAAATCACTTAATTAAATAAAAAAATATATTTTTTCTCCATTTTCACCAATTTCATCAGGAGAAAATAATTTAGTTTCTAATGGTGAAATGCCACACGTAACCACAACATGTGTTATAAAAAATAATTTTTTCTACAAAGAAAGAGATAATACTTAGGGATGGGTATGATGAATGACATTTTTACACACCTTTTTTAATGTGATGGATGGGTGGGTTAATCATTTAGTTTAATTATCACAATGATTTCATGAGCGTGATGAATTTTGCCATTTTTTTAATGGAGAAATCATGGAAGAGTGATGGATAACTTGGTAGAACCCTACTTTTGATAACCTTGAATTCATTAATGAAATGAGGAGAGTGTTAAAATATAATATTTATGAGATTATAACATTAAATGGTCTTAACATTGACATTTTAAAAATATTTTTAGGATCGGTATACTACAAGTATCACTTATTTAATCTACAAGATTTAAATTTTAATTGTACAATCTTAAATGTATGTTATGACAAAAAAAGACATGATCATTTCTTTTTAACTTGTATCAGGTAAAGAATGAGTCTGAAAACATATTCAATATTAATATGAAGAAAAAATGAACATAAACGAGAGAAAACATAAAAATAGAATGAAATGAATGCATCTTGGGAATTGGGCATTGGTGGTTTCTTGTTTCACTTGACCATTTACATGTTCATTGTTTAATATTTTTTCATAAGTAATATTCATAGTTTATTTAATTTTTAAATATTTATATTTATATAATTCCCACAAATATATATATATATATATATATATATATATATATATATATATATATATAATTTTGTAAACTATGTCACTCAAAATTACTAGGTTATCGATATTTGAAGCATGGAAGATAAAAAATGAAGATTGAGGATGCTAGCACAAAAATATTAAACTAAATCAATGTTTATACCTAAGTAAGCACATAGTTAATTCATATTAAGAATTAGGCATAGGTGGTTTCTTGTTTCATTTTACCATTTTCATCTTCATTGTTCAAGTTTTGTGTTGAAGTAATGCTCTCAATTTATTTCATTGCTCAAGCTTTAACTAAGGGTTTAACAATGTCAATGAGTATAATTATTTTTACATTACATAGAAGTTAAAGAAAGTTAAATGATTCCATGGTATATCTATAATATCTACATAGTATGTAAGAAGCCTTTATAATAATTATTGTCACTTGAACTTGCACCCCTTGAGGAGATGATTCAGCTCTCCTCATTCAAGTGGAACAATGAAAACACCTCAGGGATGTGGGTGACCCAAAATTGAGGTGAGTATCTAGATTAGGGCTAGTTCCCTTGATGTACCACTTATAGACACCAAAACCACACTTACACTTGTAATTAAAAGCGTTAAGAAGCCTAAAATAACTTAGCTAAGGAGGTGATGAAACAAATATATTTTCTACTCACACCACTTGTAATGCACTTAGTATCAAATGGAAGCTTGCACATACACTTCATGAAACTAAAATCTCTTCTTATACATCAATGTTTCAAGCATGGGATATTAAAAGGATAACTCACTATATTTGTAATCCACATTAGACACTTAATGAATAGACTACTCACTATATCTAAAATCCACATTAGACACTTATTGTTGACCTGCAAAAGAGATATTTCAAACTACACAAGGAACTAAGAAGGATAGCATGTCAAGGTAAGAAAAATACACTTGTACAAGACCAAACACCATATAATGCACTTAATGAAGTCATGAATGAGGTAAAAACTATATTATTTATTATTTTAAGGCAAAAATTGAGGAGTGCTTCACCATACTCAAGTGGAGAGATATGTTCAAAAGCCAAAAAAGTTAGTATATATAGGAATTGTGAGAGAAGAGGGAGAAAGTGAACCTCAAGAGTTACTATGAAACTTGTTAAGAAAGTAGTTACAAAAACATGTAATCAAGAATGAGATATGTAATAAAATTAAAATAAGGACAAATGTCTCTCAAAATCATCCAACTCCTCCAAATGTGGTATAAATGCTCTTTTGCTTACATATGAAATTACCCTCATGATTTGCCTTCATTAAACTACCTCACCACTAAATATGGATAGGTCTAAGGGTTTATATGAGGGGGAATGGTTACAAACAAACCTCCATAGGCATTAGAGTGGTCTCTAATCACTCATATAATTTTTTCCATGACCAATCATCCCTACCAATTATAAACAATTCTTTCTCATGCACCCCTCACCCTTGGCACTCAAAATGCTTCCACTTCTTCACTCCAATACATATACAAGGAGGAATGACATCTATCAAGAGTTTATATTTCATCATATTCATCAATCAAGCCTCAAAAGGCTTCCTAATTAGAATTGTCATCTTTTTCACTAAGTGATCACTACTTGTTCACTAGGCTGGCTGAAATGAGGAAGATGGAAGGCATACTTAGGAGACTAAGTAGCCAATATATGAACATGGAGACCTAAAAAATTCCCAATATCTTTCTTAAATTTATTTTCATCATCTAAATCTTCTCCACACTTATTAAAAAACTCCAAATTGTCAAAATAAGCCTTATTGTACACCATCCGTACAAGTAAGGTACACCTCAATTAGATGGGGAGAATCTTTGAAGAGTATTATACAAATTAAATTCATATCCATATATTTTAAACCCCATTTGGATGTTCCATTTATCTTATCTTCTCCATTACATCTAGGTTGGGGTTTTGTGAGGGTCTAGAGTTAGTTTTAGGTCTTAAGCATTGTTCATAAAAATGACATGTTGGAGTTTCAAAAAAATGATACTGAGGGATTCTTGGGGACCCTATCTAACATCCATAAAAACCTTATCTATCCATTCAAATAATTATATGATTTCTAAGCATTTTAATTTGGCCACTTGGGTCCTTTCTATGCATTCTATAACATTTGAGTGTCTTCAAGCCAAGAAATGGCCTCTTGGTGGACTTCTATAAAAATTGAAGGTTATCACATACCTATAATGATCCCATAATCATGCTTGTTTCACTATGTTTTGGTTTACATATCAATCCAAAAATGAAGTTGACCTCCCTTTAGATGTTAGGCCTAGTATTGGCTCTATAGCCTATCTACATCTCTTGGTAGTTTGGACCCTCCAATATATATTTATTGAGATTAAAAAGTTAAAACACCTCTAAATTTATTTTATAAACATGTTAAAACTCATTACATATCTTAGTCCATGATAAAAGTGAAAGTGGTTTCCAAATTGGGTTCAAGGCCTCAAACAATTCTACTTATATACCTAGCTCCACATACCATTTCACCTGGCTTCATCCCTTTATGGTTTTATATTCATGTTATATTTGATGTTATTCAACCTAATACACATTATTACAAGGTTATTTTATATCTTCACCTTAATTTTTACCATTAAATCTCAAATTTGCCAGTCAATGTATGAGTGGAAATACCCCCTATCTGATATAAAATAGGGGGCGATTCACTTATCCTCTTAATCATAATAATTATTGAAGAATATTTTTCAACTAATTATGATACCCCAAACCAAAATTTATCCCTTGGTTACCCCATTTCCCCCCTCAAATCCTAAAAACCCAAACAAACTATGTGGAGTAACACTGTGTGTAGGGTCCTTAGGAAGACTATGTTTTACATCTCTTGGGTCTTAAAACCTATTATGTATACATTTTAATAAGAATATTTGTTTTTTAGTAATAATAATATATATTCCTAAATCAATATTCTATCACTTTTACTTTTGATACACCCTCCATACTTCTTGAACTCACAAGGTTGGGCTTGCAATTCTTGATTGTGTTGCTCTTAAATCTGATTGTAGGTGTAATTTGTCTCATTATACCTATAAAATAGGGTATAAAACCCTCCCTCTTTGAGTTTATTTGAAAAATTTATTATATATTTTCATTCATGTTCATGTAAACATTAAAACAATCACTCTCTAGTTCACTATTTACCTGAGTCAAAATAGTAAACTATAAGTCACAACTCCTATAGGTATCTTTATGTGTTTTTACCTCATCACATGGTTGAATCCTTCCTTAAATTTTTCCATAATATTTTAATTGATTTATATTCACCTTTTATGACTAAAACACCATAAAAAACATGCCTATATCACTGATTGTATCAACTCACCTATCTAACTTGTAGGTGGGTGTGGGTTTGGAGGGGTTTGCATAGACTTGGCTCAAACATGATGTGAAAAGATATTAAATGACCCCTATATGTGATCATGTATGTAATTTTATCAATCCTCTCCTTATGAAAATATTAAGACACCCTTTTATCAATAATTCTCTAGGTCATTGTTTAAGAAGTAGGGTCATTTTAAGTTAGAACACATAGACAACACTAACATGAGTTCAATGTATAAGAATGAATTTTTAGGGCTCCCAATAACCATCTCCCTTAATCCAATTTTCCTTCATATTTTAAAAATATATTCTCCATGATGATCACTACAAAGTTTTCCAATTTATGATTTTTAGAAGTGACTGTAACAATGCAAGAAGATATCCTCAAAATCTCTCAGTCTTCTATTTTGGAACTTTAGGAAAAAGGGGCATGTATCAGTCTTTTGATCCATTTTAAGTTTTCTACCTCTTTTCATATAAAAATATTAATTATAAGGCCTAACATGATTTTTTAACTCACTATGGCCTTAATCAAGGTTTGAACACTTATTTCATCACCTCACAAAGGTCAGTTAACCCTCTGTAGTACCACTTGTACGTGGTTGTTGACTATATACATGGGCACTAAGGATGCAAGAGTGATTAATTAGAATTAAGGGTATATTAAAATTTTGGATAAACCTATGTATAAAATTTATATGACCCTAATAAGCACATGAAACTTCCAAACCTATTAGATCAAATCAAAATATTTAGAAACAAGCTCATACAGGACCCCTCATGGATGCAAAAAACATAAAAAGCTACATGGATTCTTAAAAATGGTTCATAAAGGAGGATATACTAAAATATGACTTATTTTCATGGATTATAATCTGACTAAGACCCATATCAACTCCCACGATCACTTTTCCCAACTCCATCTATATTGACTACACCAAGCATTTAAAGTTGGTCTTTCTTGGCTTGTGAAGGCAAGAAAGAAGGAAAAGAAGGAAAATCTGATATTTTTGACTTTTTTTATACACAAAAATCATAGGGATGAATTTAAAAATATCAAGAGACATTATTCCCATGTTTTCACCTGAAGATGGACTCTCCAAATCTGTATAAGTGCCATTTAGAGCCTATTTTTTGGGAGTTTCTACTATTTTTGTGTATGAAACTACTTATTTTATACCTATAACCATTTTTTTACATTTTTTTTACCTCATACACATTATAATTATCCTTATTTATAACTTTTTTGATTGGAAAAGTTGGTACAAGTCATTTAATGAGCCCAAAATCTGACCAAAAGACACTTTTGGCATATGAAACATAACAAAGGACAAACATATGACCTAGGAACACCCTACAACTCTATAATGAAAATATTAGGAAATTTATAAAATAAGTTGATCCTTTGACCATATTCTACCATAGTTGACTTTGGTTGACTAGACAAGTACAAGAAAACTAGGCTTATATCAAGGCTAGAATAAGGATAGTTGAGATGTTTAAACACACATGAGACCCTATATGACATATGGAAACCTTTGAAAAGTTTCAATATGTAGGGTTTGACCTAATTTTAATAGAAGTCATATTTTTTCAACAATAATATTTATCAATATCATAAATATTCTAAATAATAACCCATGTTAAAATCTCTAAATATGAATATGGATTCAATGAAATATAGTATTATTAGTTGATGTTCAACAATATGTTGTTATGTTTTTAATTTTCAAAACCAATATATGTGGGGATTTTTTTAAAATTAGATTTTAATATAATGTTGATGTAATTAATATATAATCACTATTTTCTCTTCCCATATTTACAATTAATAACATAGATATACATGACATTTAGCTATAATATTTTGACCTCCAAAATTTATGTGTTTTCTTCTTGTAATGTTGATTGGTTAACTTGGTGTCCATCTAACTGTTACATCTCAAATATAATTTTTTAGATATATCTCAAGTACATAATCTTAATATAAATATAGATGGATGGATCTATTCCCCATTCAATTCACTACTAAAAATAAATACAATATTACTATCAAAATGTTAAAATATTCATTTCTTATTTATGACTATATTTATCTATTCTATTAGGTTAGATGCCATGAAGCATTGTCAAAGATATAACTCAAGTACATGATTCAGATATGAATATGACTATGATTTTATGATTCAATAATTTACCTTTATAACCTTATTAAGTTATAATGAATTCAAGTAATAGTTTACCTTTATAACGATATATTTGACTTGAATATTTGATGTTGATAACCTTCTATAGTGAATTCAATACAACACATTATGTTTGTAGATGTTCGATCCCATGGTATGATTTTAGGATTCAAAAATTTACCTTTATACTTAATGTTTATTTTTAATTTTTACCTTAGATTATTATGAGCTCAAAATTAATATATTACACATAATAACATGTATAAAATTAGATAAGTATATGATATTAAGATTGCATATGATACTTGTGATGTGATAAATTAGGTTTATAATTTCAATTCAAGGAACAATGGAGGAAAAACACTAAATCCATAATCTACCCTAACCTATACAACACCTAATAATTTGTAAATGAAGTAACCTACATGAGAATACATAAGGAATTACAACAAGTATACCTTAAATTATAATAAACTTTACCCTCCTTGACAATTAGTAGATGAACACAAAAGACTTGATAGAATTGTTTTATGGTTGAATGCATGATTACTATGTGGACTTAAGAGTTATAAAACATTTTGACATGGATTGGATGATTTTTTTTTATAAAATGATAAAATGAAAGATTTATCATTGAATATATTCTTAAATTTACATAGAGGATTGTATTTTGATATAGAAGGTGATGTAGGGAATCAATGGTTGTGATTTATCCATGTGATATGAATATAAAAGGATATGAATTGATGTTAAGATTTGGTAGGTGGAAATAGTAATTAAAAATTCCTATAAAAATCTAGATATGGATGGTGTAAAGGATTATAGAGGATGTATATGATTCTAGATATGGATTAATGGATCCTAGATGTAGTTATCATAATAAATGAGGATTCACTAGTGATTAGTAATAGGATTGGTAGGAATCATAGTGGAGGCAATTTTTGGTAGGTGAGGGAGGATTTTATGATTCCAAAATAATATGAGGATTTGATTAGTGATTAAATAAAGTATAAGAGAGTGATAATAGGGTATTAAGTTGATATGGGATGAGGGGTAAGGTTGATATTATGGAGGAATAAATATTACATGTTAGATTAATATTAAAATAATTATAGATTAAAATTAAAAGTGGTAAATGGATGAAATTAACATAAGATGAAGATGTACATATAAATAAATGTTGGAGTGGTACATTTTAAGTGTATACATTTTCTCATCTTTAAAATATAATTATGACTAGAAGATGTAATGGTGTTTCTAAGATGTGAAAAATGCATGAGAAATGATTCAATAAGATTTAAGATGGGTGATAACCTATCAAGGGGTCATGTAGGGAGGATCAAGATAGATGGACAATTTTTAAAAAAATAAGAGTGGGATGCATGGATAAAATAGAGGTTGGGATACATGCAAGATATAGGAGAAATTTGATAGATAAAATGTAATGATATCAATCCACAAGTTAAAATTTGATCTGGATTTGTATTGATGATTCCCATCATAATTACATATGTAATGGAGTAAAATATTATCAAGTTATGACCTTGGATATGCCCAGTTAATGACATATGAAATGGGTAAGGTGCAAACTTTAGACAGAGCATAAAATTAAAGACATTAGATTTTGACATTTTCTAGGCAAGGACACATGTTAGGGAGAGCTATGAGATTGGATTCGATGATTAATTTAATGAAGTTGTGAGATTTGGACATATCTGAGGCAAGGATGCATGCTACATAGATTTGTGATATTAGATTGGATGATTAATTAATTTATGTGGACTAACATGTCCCTAAATGATTGATGATTTATTTGATGTATAAAATATGGTAGTCATAGTTTTTTGGTCCCATTTGATGAGGTTGGAGATTAAAGTAAATATTAAGGAAATTATTGACTGGGTGGTTGATTTATTGATTGAATAATTAATTAATGGTTGATTCATTTATTGATTGATGATTGTATCTCAATTATTTGAAAAATTTAAAGGATTATTAGGGATAATAACATGTTTAATAAGAGGATGAATAATCATGGAAGTGATATAATTATGGATGAACTGACCTCAGACACCCATGGGACTGAGCACCACCTACATAGTCTGTAAGACCTGAAGTTGATGTAGTTTTCCTTATCAAGGAATGATGTGATAATTTATGATAGGATAAATTTGATGATGATGATGCCCCATGGATATTTATCATTATTAGATAATATTTTTGATGATGATGATTATCATATATGTTAGATTACATGTTAGTATTTATTTTTAAATGTGATGATTATGAATGTTAAATTAAAGGAATGATAGATGATTGGATTTATAGATGATGGGATTCAAATTTTGATGATATATTTGGAGAATATTGATAATTAGATGTCTAATATATCTTATTAAATTAGATAAGGTTGATTTATGATTTTAATTAAGTCTAAAAATGATTGGGATGGTAGATATGATTAGTTAAATGATTTGATTTGGATGATTGATTTGGATAGGATAAATTATTTGATTATGATAAGATTTTTTTGAGTGTGGGTTTGTGTTTTTATGGTATTGATCCATATTTATTATCAATCATGTTTAATGTTACATGAGGAAATATTAATTATGATGTGTAACCAAGATGATGTTTTTCCATAATTCATGTTGGACTGAGGATAAAGTTAAAATATTACATACAAGATATATAACTATCACCATTGATATAAGGAAAAAAAAATGACATGTTTGTCATCTGATCTTGCACATATGATAAAATATAAAATGTAAAAATATATTCATAAAAATCCTAACCAAATGCATAGATGAATAAAAGAATATAAACATAGATTACTAGAAAAAGATAAATACATGATAAAACCTAGTCAAACATGTCAAATCTCATCAAAAAATAATACAAATAAAGTAAAAACATAAGTATTTACATTATAATGGTGTGATTTATTGATTTTATGTGATAAATGTCTTTTATTTGATCTTATTGAAAGTCTATGGGATGAGTGATCAACTCATTATTTGATGTACATTATTTTATTTTTCCCCTACGAAATAATATATGTATCAAGGTTAGATTTGATAGAAAATTTCATGATTTTTTGGATAAGGATATGGACTTGTATTAGGATTTGGATTTGGATAAGAATGTGGATTTTTCTTAGGATGTGGGACAAAATGACTGGGATGTTTTTTATTTTTCTAAATTTTATGATTATTTTTTATTTTTGGGCTCTGTATGTATAGAAAAGTATTCACTAGATAATGAAAAACCTATCCGAACAACTAGGATGAGGGAATGATGGTGGATGGAATGATGAAATTATTGGGAGGATGCTTAAAATGGATAAGGGATGATGAGGAATGGACCATGAATCTTCAAGGATTGTATCACGTGGGAGATAGATGTCTCATTATCAAAAAAATAATCAATGAATGTGCCAAGATGTTTCTAGAGCATGATTAAGACTTTTTTCACTTTATTAACAAGGTTAAGATGAGAATAAATGACATTTATGATAGGATGTAAAATAGGGTGAAACTGGATGTTTAATATGTATAGGATGGATAAGGATGATTACAGGATATGGACGTTGATGTAAATGGGGTAGAAAAGGGATATTAGGATATTAATGGAGGGATGAATGTGTAAATTTCCCCCAAGTTTTGAGGTACCTATGCATAATTTGACATTTCGAATGATTCTATGAATTGTTTTTCATCATGGTACTTGCCAAATGCACTAAAAAACTAGTTTTTCGTTATTGAATAAATGATTATATATATATATATATATATATATATATATATATATATATATATTAATGGAGGGATGAATGTGTAAATTTCCCCCAAGTTTTGAGCTACCTATGCATAATTTTCCATTTCTAATGATTCTATAAATTGGTTTTCATCATGGTACTTTCCAAATGCACTAGAAAACTAGTTTTCATTATTGGATAAATGATTATATATATATATATATATATATATATATATATATATATATATATATGTATATATATATGTATATATATATATATGTATATATGTATATATATATATATGTATATATGTATATATATATGTATATATATGTGTATATATGTATATATATATGTATATATATGTATATATATATATGTATATATATGTATATATATATATGTATATATGTATATATATATATATATATATGTATATATGTATATATATATATGTATATATATGTGTATATATGTATATATATATGTATATATATGTATATATATATATGTATATATATATATATATATATATATGTATATATATATATATGTATATATATATATATATATATGTATGTATATATATATATATATGTATATATATATATATATGTATGTATATATATATATATATATATATATGTATGTATATATATATATATATATATATGTATGTATATATATATATATATGTATATATATATATTTGCTTGAAAACATGTCTATTATATATATATATATATATATATATATATATATGTATATATATATATATATATATGTATATATATATATATGTATATATATATATATATATATATATATATATATATATATTGTTTTGCTTGAAAACATGTCTATTTATTGGAGGTGTTCAAGATGCATGATGTTCACACTTATGATCTTCATAATGTACTTGTTTTGTAAAGTTGTTCTACTAAGATCATGTTCTTGATAGTAGATCCACTGATGCCATTGTGATCTTTATTGATTATTGACTTAGAATCCTCTATAAATATAAACCATGTGTCTCCATATACCCTATGAAATACAATGCCTCCCTAGAGGGTGAATTATTATATGGATTTTATTTGAGGGTAGTGTATAGGATTTTAGTGGATGGTATGATCATGATGGGAGGTTTAACTATCAAGAGATGGTAAATTTGAATTAATAATCAGATAGACCGTTATTTATTATTCTTTATTCCACATAATTTTTTGATATTTCATGGTCAAATACCTCAATACTCTTACATTATTTTATTTAAATACTTTGAGTATTATTGGTCATTTTAATATTACTTTCATTGATATATTGATCAAATGACGTAGAAATAACTTGTTCATCTATTAGTGTCCTGAGGAGGTTTTCACCAACTAAATCTTATTTATTTTTTATTGATATTAATTTATATTTTTTAATAGTTCCTTAAAATTTTATCCACTACAAGATGATGTTTTTTAATTTTGATGATGATTTTTACTTGGATTTTCCACTAGTGACTTAACGAAGTTTTCATTAGGGAACAATAATTGTTCACTTAGATGATTATTTGAATTATTTTACCTTTTATTTTATATTGGATGAAATCAAATTTATTTATTATGATATTTTGATTGGATTATATCTTTGATCCCTATATATTATATAATTGATGTGTTTCTATGGAAGCAATCACACAATCTATGATTCTATTGATTGTAATTGAGGGTTATGACAAAATGATCATCAAGGTGAAGAAAGGGACTAATGATGTAATAAGGTTGAGGTTAAATATTGGTGATGTCAATTAGTGGATAAGGGTAAACATGATCCTCATAGAGGTTACTATGAGGACCTATTTTGATACTAGAGAAAAATTCCTCAAGAATTCCTAAAGGATCACTGAGGTTATTCCATTGATCCATAGGATAAGAATATAATATGATGTCAAATCCATTTTTATAATCAATAGTGGGAAAATCATATTGAAGTCCCATAAATTATAATAATAATTCATCATCTTGAAATGGATCAAATAATGTGTCCTTTTACTTGTGAATGTCTAGATTAATGGTATAGATAAAGATGTCCATGAAGAGGTTAGTGGTAGCCAAATCCTTGTAAAGACTATTGATGGAAATTTATGTTGATATTGATCATGGCATGGATGATGTTGATTACAAATTTGACATTAATTATAATGATGACATGGATGATGTTGATGTTTTACTACCATTGGTAGATTATTTTTTTATTTTGATGACAAGTAGGGCATGTTGTATAGCATTATTTGAAAGTACATTGTTCACTCTTCACTTGGTGATAAAGTCTTTAAGACAAAGTAAATTTTATTAATAATCTAATTGATGTGATGGATTAAATGTGGATGCTTCATCAATTATGATTTATTTGAAGATGGGCCCATCAAAGGGAGACTCATAAAATACGGTTAGACTAGACTCATCAAATATGGGTTCTTGGAGGGTATGTGAATGATCATAAGAATAATCATAAAAATAATACTTTTCAAATATGGGTTAATAAAAAAAGGATTCATTGTCTTCGACTTGGTTTAAATATGGAAGAGTTTGATTGTGATCTAGAAAGGAATATTGGCATATCCTCTCCTACTCACTCTCAAGCATGAATTCATATAATTCATTCATGATTCTAATGTCATTTCATTTTATAAGGTCTTACCAAAAAAATTAAATTTATTCATCTATTAGTGTAATTTTCCTAGATTCTAGGGTACTAATAGTATTGGCCTTATCTATACCAAAAGATCTTGAATTTGGTTGGACCAAGAGGCTTGATGTGTGGATAGATGATCATATTGGTCATAGTTATTTGATAAAATATGGCTTCCAAGGATTCACTAAAAGGATTATATTGTCTCTTTTCACTTCTTTGTTTTGACTTGGAAGCACTTAAATTTAAATATAATTATTATCCTCATTGTAGTGATGGTAAGACATGATAGGATGATGGAATTTTATTCACCTTAGGGGATAGGGTTTCCACGATAGGGATCCCTTTTCTAGTGTGATGTTAAATGCAATGATTAATATTGTAACTAGTAAATGGAAATTTTTATTTTGATAGGATAACACAATGGTTAGGAGTAGATCAATGTTGATGTGGAATTACTTGATGACACTTTTGTATGATGAAATTTATGTTTATGGTATCAAATTTTATAGTGGGTCACACACCCATTTATAGGAACCATAAAAGGAAGGTATACTTTTTAGAAATATATATTTAAAAAAAGGAAACATCCAAAGATTTTTAAGAGGCCATATATCAATATGGGAGAAAGGATGGGTGATTTGATTCATCAGACCCAATTAACAAGTGTGGATGATTGATTGAAAAATATTGAGAGATGAAAGTGGGATGTTTGGATGAAGTGGAACATATTTGGATTTTGGACTATTTAATGAAATATTTATTTAGTTTTATTTCAATTTTGACTTTGGATTAATGTGATATGAGACATTTCATGAGACGTGATAGGTGTCAAGTGGATGAGCTTGAGAAAAGGTGTTTGGACAAGAGATATATTGATTAGGATTGGTTTAGGGTATGATAACATTATATTTGAATAATATTTGATTTTAATGATGCTATAGAATAAGCTCTTGGATTTGACTAAGATGAGGGATATGTCTGACTAGCTAAAGGACATGACTAGGTCATTATTAACTTATTTTTGTTGACTTGCTTTTATTTGGAATAGCTCAAGTGATTAAATGACTTGATCAAGTTGGATTGGATGACTTGGATGATTTGGAATTATTATATGTTTTGATCTACTTGAGTCTATGATTCAAAATTGAATAGGTTTAAATGTAATAAAGCTTATGATGGTGGAAATGACATATTAAGGGTTCATTACCTATGTGGACCAAGTCAAGTGTATTGTTGATATGGTTGGTGATTAGGGACGACTACAAACTTGATAGGATTATAGTTTATTTATCAAAAATTATAGATGTTTTCTAGTTTGACAAGGTAATTACGAAATTGGAATAAGTTTTAAATTTGTGGGGGTTGGCTATGGAATGTTGGTTGATGAATTCTTGGACTAAGGGACATCGTATGGATTAGGTGTCTGGACTATGATTTTATTAGGGTTAGATAATGACTTGTTAGAATGATGTGTAATTAAACTAATGGATGTAAATAGATGTTATTATTAGGGAACATTAGGTGGATTATGTATGTAAATAGAAATGTAATTGATCTATAAATCCATCCTACCTCAAAGAAGATAAATTCTACATTAGAAATGGAGGGTGTTAAGGAAAATGGTGAAAATATTGGATGGTTGTGCAAGAGAGGAGACAAGGCTTAGGAAAGTACATAGGATAAAGTTGTGCTGATATTAAGTAGTTGGACAAATGTTTTTTATTGAGGTTAAAGGGGAGATTTTTTTTTGAAATAAGGTTCCCAAACCCTAGGATAAGTACCAAAAAAGAGAAATAGAGGTATACCATAGACCTAGAGAGAAACTAAGATAAAAAAGGGATAGATACAACCAAAACACAACCCATATATAGTAGAAAATAAAAAAAAAAGATTATTAAGAATAAACCTAATCCTAATCCATGAATAGGTTTCCTGAGATGTACTCCCAGTAACTTAGGAATGATACAAAGACATAACAATATTGTGAAGCACTAATGGTCTACCCACCCCTTTCATGATGCATAATTTAAGGTATGCACTCAGAGAGATTGAAACTCAATAGGTTCCTACAAGAGAGAAAGTGTTAGTAAGTGATAAAGTTAATAAAAATATTATGTGTATACATATTATATGTTTAGACTATGATTGAGGTTAACTTATAACTTGTTTGGGATGATGAAAGGATGTTTAGGTTTTGGTGTGACTTCATTTTTGATGTTGATATGGTATTTTTTGTGAAGGTGTACATACAATATGAGTCTCAACAACACTAAATCATGATTAAGAAATCAACATGCATATATTAGTAGATATGAGTGTGCAACACAATAACCATCCCACTAATCTACTCATGTAGAGGGGTTCCTAGTTTGGTCTCCCAATCATCACCCTATGTTTATATGTGGTGAATGATATTCATTAATTTTTTCCCTTATATCAAAATATATTTTTGACCGAAGCTCTTAATATAGGCTATATATACTCTCTAGGGGAGAACCCTATATACCTTATAGTATAGTCAGGCCTATGTCCATATAAGGATGTTGTCTATCACCTACATATCAAAGTGTTACCTCTTCACTTGGTAGAATATTTTACAGGGAAATTTTATTAACTTTATGACATATGTCCTTGATATTTATACTCTATTGGAACATGGAGTTTGGATTATTAATTAGTGATGAAGTCCATGTCACAACCCACCTAGAGACTATGCCAAGTGTGTGCAAATTAATTTCACATCATGTTATGAAAACAAATTGAAATTTGAAAAAGTTTTATTGACTATTTTTATCCCCAAGATCACCTTAGGAGTGTGAGGGGAGAGCATACACAGTTTTAGACCTAGAATGACAAACAATAAATAAAATATATTACACTAAAAATATTAAATTTTTCACACACAGACAAGTTTATTAACCTTCATTTGATAAAAATATGCTATGAAAAGCTTATTATGCCAATTTTTTTATGATTAGTCCTACAACACAAGGATTAATAACCTAATTCAACTCTAGGAAGGTAACCTTCAAAAATATATTTAGAAATAAAAATAACATTTATGTAGAGAAATTATATAAATACACAATACAAAGTTGTATCTAGAGATGAAAAAGTTACTAAAAATATAGACTATCTCAAAAATATGAAAAGAAGTGAAATCACTTTTATTGAAAATGAAGTCACTAATCTATAAAGTGAATCTGCTAAGATTTGAGAAAATATAATTAAATAAAACATGAACTAATTATCAAAGACATTAATAAAGTTTGAGGGGAGAGCATACACAGTTGTAGACCTAGGTTGAAAAACAAGAAATAAAAAATATTACACTAAAAATATTAATTTTTTCACACACACAGACAAGTTGATTAACCTTAATTTGACAAAAATGTGCTATGAAAAGTTTATTATGCCAAATTTTTGATGATTATTCCTACAACACAAGGATTAATAGTCTATTTCAACTCCAGGAAGGTAACCTTCAAAAAGATATTCAGAAATAAAACTAACATTTATGTAGAGAAATTATATAAATACACAATACAAAGTTGCATCTATAGATGAAAAAGTTACTAAAAATATAGCCTATCTCAAAAATCTAAAAAGAAGTGAAATCACTTTTATCTACAATGAAGTCACTAATGTATAGAGTGAAGCTACTAAGATTTGAGAAAATCTAATAAAATAAAACATGAACTAATTATCAAAGACATTAGTTAATTATACACACACACACACACACACACACACACACACACACACACACACATACATATATGTATATACATACATACATACATACATTATATATATATATATATATATATATATATATATATATATATATATATATATATATATGTATGTATGTATGTATGTATGTATGTATGTATGTATGTATACATATATATATATATATATATATATATATATATATATATATATATATATATATATATATATATATATATATCTTGAAGTTTCTAGTATAAATAATAAAGCCACATATTAATAGATCAAATCCACCAAAATAATGAAAAAAATGCTATAAATAAAATGTGAATTCTCGGTAATTATAAATATGTCATGACAAAAAAAATTGTCCGAAAACGTATGTTTTTTTTTTGTTATATTATTTCAATGTTATTTATTTATTCTCCATGGTTAATTAATGTTTAACTATTATGATTCAATCAGTGATCCACTGAAGTTTGGCACACACAATTATTACAATATTTATTTAATACATTTGCTTGCCACCAAGAGGTCTCTATAAGATTAGAATACAAGTGTAATAGGTTAAGATCAATGTGAAACTATAATCAATTAGTGATATCATGATTATGAAGAGAAATGAGTAACCTTAATTAAAAATATTAATTATAATTTTTGATAGAAAGGTATTAATAATATTCACACATAACCCAATTAACAACTCAAGGGAAATGAAATGAACCAAAATAAAAATCACTTAAGACAAGATTACCACCTTAAGGCTTACAAAGGTAAATTCTCAACTAACACTATTGAACTATATTTTAAAGTCATGAAAGATAAATAATATAACTAAATTTAAATAAAAATGGTTGACAACAATCACACAATGATCAAATTCAAACATAAATTAATATTATACATATATAAATAATCCAACCAAAGACGTACAAGTCTAACATGAAGGAAGATGCTAAACAACCCGAATCTAGCATAAGAACATAGACTTGATTCTCCCCACCATAAATTAGGTATCCTACATATCCACTCCATGGAATTAGGGTCTGATGTAATTATCTTTACACTTGTGATGGCCTCCTTCACTAGACATCATCATCGAACAAGCATTGGAAATCTAATCCAACAAGGGAAATAATACATCACTAAAGTAAGTCTATAAATATCAATTCATCTAATCAAAATAATGGCACATCTTAAGGTAATCAATCACAACCTACAATATCACAAGGTGCATGTATTAACCCAAACACTTTCAGACAACATCACAACAAGAGTCAAGCATTACTAATAACTTATATTTTCTTGTTCTATGTTGTAAATGAATTAAAAGGCATATCTAACTTACACTGATTAAATAAAATCCATGTCCCAAGAATGTATTTAAATGTTTCCAAGATTAAAATGGGAGAGGACAAACTCAAATCTCAATAATCAATGGGGGTCACTATCCATAACTATCGATTAACTAAGAAAACCACATGACTAAAATTGATGTTAAATAGATGTACGAATAATAAAAACATACTATTTTTAATTAATCAAGCATACTAATAACTAAATTCTTTAATCAAATGTTCTAATAGCATACTAAAGTTATTTATGATTTGCCCACACTAGGAAGATATCTTAAGGGTTAGTTCTCTAAGCCTGCACCCACTCCCTCAACTAACTACATATCTATAATGATCCCATCACATGCAAAATCAAGGCTAGATATATTTCACCTATTACTAAATGAGTGTTAG